>JAYMFT010406388.1:0-18550 GCA_038088735.1 Panulirus argus | reverse complement strand
CATCCAGGTTTCTTTCCTCAAACATACAACCTATCTCTTCTTTCTTCTCATCTTGGTTACATCCACACACATTCAGAGACCCCAATATGAGCCTTCAAGGAGGATGTGCACTCCCCACTTGACTCCTTCTATTTCCCCTTCTTAGAAACTGAAATACATAATTACATAATTACAAGCCTTAATAAACCCAAATCAACATTTGACCCCAATATTCTTACTCAGCAAAAAATAAATAGTCCATAAACTGAAGTTTTTAAGCAAGTTTATTATCCAACAAAAATACCATACAACACATGTAATAGATCAGGGTATTTTTCAGCCTAAATGTTTTCTAAATAGTAAAATAATATAATGAATAGCTTCTATACTTAAAATAATCATGGAACATATTTCATAATGCTTCCCCTAGCTGACAGAAACCCAATAATTTCAAAGCGAATAATGACACAATCTTTTTAAACTGTAAACATAAAATTACAGGCCTTATTGACTCCCAAACAACATTTCAATACCAAGTTCATATTCAGCATGAAAAATTGTCCTTATACAGAGGTCTTCAAGCAAATCTATGATTTTCTGAAAAATACCAACGATAACATTTCAGGATATTTTTCAGTCCAAAAACCTTTTTCTCTTAAAACTGCAATATAATACAATGAAATGTTTCTATATTTGAACTAATCAAGGAAGATATCCCACAATGCTTCCCCCAGCCAACAGATACCCAATAAATATGAACAGAATAATGACTCAATCTTTTTAAAATCTAACAATTTAATTACAAGCCTTAATTACTTCTAAACAACATTTCAACCTCAAATTTGAATTCAAATTACTAAGATTTTTAAGCTAATTTATCTTCCAAAATTACCAAAAAAGATTTTCTTAAAATTTTGATATAATGATATGTTACTATACTTGAAATACTCATGAAAAATATATTATACTGCTTCCCCTATTCATCAGATACCCAATAAATATGGACTGAATGATGAAACAATCTTTTTAAAGCTTAGTCAAGTAATAACAGGCTTTACTGACCCCCACAAGAATATTTCAACCCTAGATTCATTCGTATTCAACATGAAAAAATAGTCCCTATACTGAGGTTTTTAAGGAAATCTATTTCCTTCCATAAATACCAAAATTAAAGGTGACAGTTCAGGGTACTTTTTTACCCAAAAAAAACTTTTTATTTTCCAACAGTAATGATGAACCATATCTGTACTTGAAATAATCAATGGAATGTATATGAAAATGCTTCCCCCTGGAAACAGATACCTAACAAATATTAATCGAATAATGACAACAATCTTTTAAAATGTTGAAAACAATCTTTTAAAATGTTGTCATTTAATTATACAACTTAAGGACTTCCAAACAAAATCTCAAGCATATTCGCAATCAGCATAAAAAATAGTCCTGATACTGAGGTTTTCAAGCGAATCTATTAACTGTCTGAAAAATACAAAAATTGCAGGTAAAAGTTCAAGGTATATTTCTTAGCCCCAAAACTTTCTTCTATTAAAACAGCAAAATAAAATAATGAAATGTTTCTATACTAGAAATAATCATGGAAAATATCCCATACTGCTTACCCCAGTAGACACATACCCAATTAATATGAAGTGAATAATGATTCAATCTTTTTAAAATTTGATCATATAAATGCAGTTTTTAACCCTTGGACAATATTTCAACCCTAGATTCCTATTAAGCAGGAAAAATATTCCCAATACTGAGATATTTAAGCAATTACATTACTCTCAGAAAATACCAATAATTGCAAGTAATAGTTCAGGGTATCTTTTGGCCAATTTTTTTTTTCTTTTGAAATTGTAATCAACATTATGAAACACTTCTATACTTGAAGTAATCCTGGAAAATTTTTCAAAGTGCATCCCTAGCCAACACATACCCAATAAAGAGGAAGTGAATGATGACAGTCTTTTTATTGTGTAATCATTTAATAAAAGGCATTACTGACTCCAAAAGATTATTTCAATCCCTAGATTCGAATTCAGCATAAAAAATAGTCCTTATACTACAATTTTCAAACAATGAAACAAAAAATTTGAAGATATTAACAGTTCAGGCTTTTATTGGCACAAAAATATTTTTTCCTTTCAAAATAGTAATACAGGTTGAACCTCTGTAATTTGGCAACCTTGGGACCTGACAACTGCTGGGCCTCAGAAAATGCAGGAAAACAGAATTTGACCCCTAAGGGAACCCCCTATATAAACATATGCCCAACCCCTAGTCTTGCCAGCTCATTCTACATATATATTGCTGTGTTATCAAAGGTAGAACCGAGATTAAAGCATGAAATAATACAACCAATAATGCTTCCAAACAAGGTTCTGCTTTGGGGTATGCCAAACAATTATATAGAATTAAAAATATTTTGCACTCTGGATCGAGGCCAACAGAGTTAAGCCACATCCACACTATCATGCAATTCCCGGCAAGCTGTTCCCTCAACGGGCAAAGTCTGTCAGCCTTGCCTGTGTTGTTGTCCACATTGTTGAGGTGGTTGGGCAGTCAAGTTGTACAGTGGCCAGTAGGTAGTCAGCAGGCCACGAGTACGGTATCACCATGCGCAGCAAAGTTGAAAGGGGAAAAAATAGTGCTGTGTAGCATGTTGACTGCTGTGTGCGTAAAAAAGAAAAAAGGAGCAGTGCAGAAAACTATATGGTGTAAAGAATGGTAACTTTTTGTGGCAGGCAGCGCCGTTGCTCTAGACCCGCCATCAAACCACCAGGCAGTGTCTGATTTCGCTCAACTATGGGCAAGGGCAATCCACTGAATTGCCCATCAAAGTTGCCACAAAGTGTCTGATGACAAACTTAACACTCGTGCCTGCTGGGCACTGTCCAATAGTGTGGATGCTCCTTTACAGTGTGCTCTAGCTTCACGCACGAAGTAATTTTCAAACCATTCAAGAAAAAGTTTAGTTGTCTTCCACCCTTTTTCAGTACCACGGTAGATAAGTGGAAAAGATTTCATTCCTTTAAAGGCCTTCGGGTGAATACTCTTACCAATTATAATCAGCTTGGTTTCGTGTGTTCGACTCAACTCTGTCAAGTAAGGAACAGAGCTAGAACCACCCCAAATGTGGGAACAGTACTCCATACAAGGACAAATCAATCCCTAGTATAAATGGAGCAACTGTTCAGAAGAGGAAAAGTTACGACATCTAAACAGGACACACAGTTTCTTTGAGGCAGACTTAGCTATTACCATACTGTGGGGTTTCCAAGAAAGATCAGATGTTACAGTAATACCAAGTATGTTCATTGAGTCAAGAGGTGGAATTACAGAACCATCAAAGGAGATAAGAGAGTTGTGAGCTTTCGACTGAGAGATAGGTAGAAATTGGGTCTTGGAGGCATTAAACTTAACTAGATTTTGTGTACCCCATTGATATATCCTGTCCAGGTCAGTTTATTGTGGAAGCTGTGTCAAGGCTCCTTGCTCTGTTCCTTCCTTTGTAAAGTAACATAGGAGGGAAGATTTCCAGCCTCCCTCTTCCACCCCTCTTAGTCACCTTCTATGACACGCAGGGAATACATAGGCAGTATTCATTTTCTGCTGTCCCCAGGGAGTTATCCCTGGAAATGCATTATAAAGACTGTAACAAAAATTTGTAAATGTCATGGAAAGAACTTGAAATGTTATTGTGGCAAAAATATTCAAAGGTTATGCAAAGAAGCTTGAAATATTATTCAGCTCACTTGCAGGAAAAACAAGAAACATGTTCGAAATTATTACAGAAACATTAAAAAGATTACACTCATGGCTGAAGTCAGTCCCAGTTAAGCCTAAAGTAGATGACTACAACATCACAGCTGAAATGGCATTATTCAATAAGCAAGATGTACAGTGATTGCAAAGCACCATCCATGCCTCACCAGCCAAATAATGTAGTTGATATTAAAGGTTTACAGTAGGTAAGTACCAGGTGCCAACCCAGCCTCACCAGCAAAATCTCATCATAGGTAGTAGGTAGGTACATTAATTTTTAGTGTGCTTAGTGTGATATTTCTAAACACATTCATGTTATTCACCTCCAGTGCTGTACCCATGTATGAAGGAATAGAAGAGGTTGAGAGTAAGTACAAGAGAAAGAAAGAAACAACAGATCCATATTCTCCCTGCACATATGAACCACTCATCCCTCACATACTTTTAGTGTACATAGTGTAATATATCTAATTGTCGTAATGTTATTCATTACTTGTGTTGTGCCTGTGTGTGAAAGAAGAGTAGAGTATGAAACAGTTCAAGAGAAAGAAAGAAACAGCCTCTTTATCAAAAAATGTCAGGTGACTCACTTAGCATGGGACCAGGCTAACTCAAGTTTATTCTATTCTAATACATTATGATGTGGGGCTGGACTCATATACACATAAAATATACATGCTGATGTTTCTCACCCTGTTTCAGACATCTTGGTGTCGTCTAGATCCATAGTATGATAGTCTGTGTCATCAGCGGTAATAAATCACCCACAGAAATTTCACATCCTATAAACACATAAGGGGAAGGACTTATATCGGAATGTGTGTCTGGCAATCATGATTATTATACGCATGTGTTTGGCAGCCATGATAGTGATACCCGTGTGTTTGGCAGCCATGATAGTGATACCTGTGTGTTTGGCAGCTGTGATAGTGATATCTGTGCATCCCTCAGCAATAAAAGTAAATGCAAGGCAACATGAGAAGAATTTGGTAGAAGGTTAAGATGTACAAGGATGTGATGATGAACATGAAGTATTGTTTGGGCCCCATGATAGCACAGCAACATGCTCACAACCAGGCTCAAACTGGTATATGGCAGAGGAAATTTAAAGGGATGACAGCTGCCAAGTAAGGTTTGTTTGTTTTGTTTTTTGATATCTTACGTCTTTTAACATGCTATTAGATAGATTTCAGTTTATTTGTCATATTGATATTTTTTTATTATTTTTTGAAAGGTCTTTGGTTGATGAGTGACAAAAATAGACTTAGTTTAGGACTGAAAGTGTTAAGGGTCAAACTTGAATTCATGTGCCCTACCTAAGAAGCCTTAGATTTATTCAACTTTTCACTGCTTCTGTGCACTGTTAATTGGCTTTAGGCTGTAGATGTTGAGCGTCTGCTGTAGCTTTACTTCCTAGCTTAGTATCTTCTGAAATTTTTGATATCTTTTATTTTAGCCCATTATTGATTTCATCACATATATCTGAAAGAGAGGTGGTTCCAAGACTGGTTCCTGTGGCATGATGCTTGTTACCTATAGTTGTTCTGAGGCATGATCGTTAATCAAATCACAGTTCATGACTAGTCATCAAATTTCCTAACCACTGAAATACAGCTTCTGTCTCGCTAGAAGTCTTTAATGCACGACCTTCTTGAATGCTTTCTGAAAATTAGATAAGTGACACCAGCTGCTTTACTCTCATCATGCATGTTGATTATACCATAAAAGAAATCAAGCAGATTGGTCAGATTTAAATGTTTATGTTGAAAGCCATGTTGCTAATCTTTAGTCAAATGGTGATCCTCAGTATGATATACAATTTTCTTGAATAATTTTTCAGAAGTTTGCCGAATTTGGCTGTTAAGCTAGTTGGGTCAAAATGTTTGGTCTATTAAAAAATGATAACTTGGTGATAATACAGTAATGATAATTATTTATACCTGCTTGCCTTTTTTCACCAGCACACAGTAGTGTCAGGAACAGATGACTGAACCTGCAAGGAAAAATACCTTCACTTGGCTTCTTCTGTTCAGCTTTTTGAGATTGATAATATGGAGGAAGAATTTCCAGTTTCCTGCCTCTGCCCTTCTTAATCACCTTATACAGTTTAATGGAGATATTTGGGATGTATTCTTTCTGTCCTTTTCCCAGGGATAAGAGGATGTGCAGGAGAAAGTTGAAAGTAAATGTGAACAGAATTAAAGTAATGAGGTGCAGCAGGGGGATAAAACAGAATGGAATGGTTTGAGTGTACATCTGAATGAGGAGAATCTGGATTATTTCAGGTATCTGGGAGTGGGCATGGCAGTGGATGGAACCATGAGGGCACAAGTGAGTCATGTAGTGAAAGAGGGTGCTGAGGTCCTTGGTGCATTAAGGAGAGTTTGGGAGAGGTCAATGTTTGTTTGTGCAAAAATAGGTACAACTGAAGATATTGTAGTCCATGTTACATAGCTGTGAGCACAGTAGTCCTGACTGTTCCAAGGATTTGGGTTTTTGCTCTGACTTTAAAAGAATGGAAGATGGTGGAAGTGTTGGTAATCAAATGCCTTTGGGCAGTATGTGGTGTGAGGTGGGTTGTTTATGTTATAAACAACTTTGTAAGAGGGAGGTGTGGTGGTAAATACAGTCTGACAAAAAAGAGCTGACTAGGGTGTACTGAAGTGGGTCATTTGGATGGAAAAGATGAATGAAGAAAGACTGGCTAGGAGGATCTACATTTCAGAAGTGGAGGGAGTAAGGGGAAAGGAGAGACCAAGGAGGAGATTGGAGGTTGGATTTAATGAAAATCTAAAGTCTAAAAACTGATATCAAATCTTTCACATCAGGTAAATGCAATCTAAATCTGTAAGGTTTCGTCCTTGTCATCTCAGTCTTATCCCATTTGCGTAAAGGAGCAGGTGTAGCTGAGCAGGTTGATGGATGTAAGTCAGGTGTTTCCATCTCTCTGTCACCTAATTATACCTCTGAGGCACCATAATCAGTGTTCATTATGTCCTCAAACTCACCCCCACTCTCAGATGCTGCCAAAATGGCTTCAGTTGTAGCTCTCCTCTTCTTGCAACTCATGATTGTTGTGGGAAAAAGTAAAACATTTTGGAAATCATAATCATGAACCCAAACATGCTGTTTAACAGCTTATTCTGTAGTTTTACATAGGCCTCTATGAGCGTAAAAGGGAAATTAGTATAATACAACATCTGTAACTAACTTGAAAATAAGAATCTGAATTCAAACATTGTATACCTGGACTCTGAATGAAGAAGCATGAGCACAAAAACTGTAAACTATGACATACAGGCATTATTGCAATATATTATACATATAGTAATATATCAGAGGATAGATCTTTAATACTGAATATATTTGTAAGATACAACACATAACATTTACTAATATATCAATAGGTTCAACCCAAAACATGGAAAGTGAGAGATCAACTAACTACGTGGTCAGTCAGCTGGCATCTGTATACAGACATTGCATGCAGTGTTACTCACAGACTTCAGCACACATGGAAGTGTGTCAGGCTTTTCAAGGATGTAGGGTGTGTTACCGTTTGTTGTAGCAGAAGGAAATGTTTTCTGCTGAAGCTATTGGTAAGTCTGATTGTTGTCTGTCATGGGAAGAAAAATGAATTTGGATATGTTTGCTTGATGCAGCAAAAGGGTTAAGGAGAGCGAGAGGCATATATGGTACAGAATGCATTGGATTGATGTACTTTAGGAGGGTCGGGGGGCAGCATGCTGTTTGTGAGGTGAACACGTCATATGAAGCAGTAAGGGTAAACCATGAAGTAATCTTTGGAGCTTGACTGTGAATGGTAAGTGCTGGTTTTGGTACATTGTACATGACAGCTAGAGAGTGGTTGTGTGCAAATGAGGCCCTTGTTCATTTATTTTTGGCACCATAAGCTGGAGAAGCAAGTATGTATGAAAATCGTAATGATCATCTCTGAGGACAGGGTAAAAAAGATACTACCGTACTCATGTATTTAGTGCATGTTGTAGAAGGCAGCATAGAGGGAGTTGAGATAGGGAGATGGAAATCCTTACCTCAGCTCTCTGCTCTTGTATTTAAATTTTCTAATACCATAGTAGAAACAGATGAACAATCCAAGAGAACATTCCTCCTTGAAGACTCATCTCTCTCTTCCTGACATTACTTAATTGAGGTGAAAAATGGTAAAGTAGGTAGAAATGATGAGAATAGTAATAATGATCCTGGTACATTATACATGAGAGCTACAGAGTGGATGTGTGCACATGAGGGCATTGCTCTCTTGTTCCTGATGCATCCTCACTAAAGTGGGAAAGCAGTTAAGTATGAAAAAATAAAAGTAATGACATTGATAATGCCACACTTAACACTTTATTGAATTAAACACTTAACACTTTATTGAATTAACTATAACCATGGGCTGAAAGATTAAAAAGAAAGAGGAAAAAATAGTACAGCAATTAACAGTGGGCTATTGTCCTTGTGTAGGTATAGTGGTGGGGCTTTGCACTCATGGTATCCGAGCTCTTAGACTCTTTTTACAGTCATAAATTTGTGAATTAATACTATTAGAAGTCTATCATCTAGCTAATTTCATTCTTCCATCATTCATTTATTTTAGAAAATCTTTTCCCCTTTTTTAAGCTGTTTCTTTCCTACCGACAGAACACAAAGAGCACCTGGTCAGTGGAGGGTTGAAATAGTCTTAACTCCCAAAATGAGGTTTTACCATTAAGATTCAGCCCCTTCAACCATCATAAGGAATATGAGGCTAGTAGGTGCTTGTTCATAGGACTGAACAGCCATATGGCAGCTGACTCACCCAAGGTCTTTGATTTTATGGCATAGAAGTGGAGTTGTGCTGACCAGCACTTCACCCACATCTATTTACACTTCTCCTCTGGCACTCTTCAGACCTGTTAACCATTGCTTTATGTCAGCTTGCAGAGTTTTCACTGTCATTTCTTGTCTTCAGAGATTTTGATTGGGTAATCTTCTCATCAGTTGGTGGATTTTCCATGACATGAATTGTAAATATTTTATACTTTTAGAGCCAGTATTTCTGGAGACATTGTTGGCATCAGTTGCCACAATGTGGTGGCAACTGTAGACTTTTGCTGTGATGGTCAACCTGACTACCTCATTCTTTTTGTACTTTACTTTTTTCTCTGTAATTAAGAATGATTCTAGATCTTTGCTACTGGAAAAGCAAGTATAACAACAAAAATTCAAGTAACCACAATAAAAGTGTCCACAGTAATCTATAGAATATATATAGACAGTAAGTCTAGATAGGAAGGGTGCATTGGTTGATTTATGTCAGGATGGGGAAGTTCCTGACTTTTCAGGCAGGCAAGGGACATTCAGTGATGCCTTTTGAGTTAAGCCTAGGGTCAGTTTATTTCTGCCATTTTAGCTAGACTTAACACCTCTAAAATGGTAGTGCTTGCTCTGCTTGAAAATTTTCTGAGTGTGACAGATGCAGAAGAATATATTAAATAAGTCACACTGTCATCACTGTGTTTCCACAATGCAGTTTTCAGTTTGTTGGGGAAACTCTTGGACTGTTCCAGATTTATTCAACTAGCTAGGATATAATTGGTGCTCCCAAATGTGTTCACTTTGCCTTTTAACAGATAAAGCTCTTCCCTATTTACTGTACAGGTATCTTTGTTTATGTTGATGACTTTGTGTTAACAGCTTTTAGATATATGACATTGGTTTTCTGTTCTTAATAAGTTGATTGTCAACCCTTAGGTTCTCTTTTCTAGATCACAAAATAGAAAATGGGATCAATTTGTCTTGCAACAAGAAAAGTCTATGGGCTGAGAGGGGCAGCTAGTAGGATGTCTGATCACTATCTTGTGGAGGCAAGGATGAAGATTTGTTGAGGTTTACAAAACAGAGGGAACAGTGTCAGGGAGAAGAGAGTGGTGAGAGTAAGTGAGCTTGGAAAGGAGACTTATGAGAAGAAATACCAGCAGAGAATGAGTGTAGAATGGCAAAAGGTGAGAGCAAATGAAGTGAGGGGAGTGGATGAAGAATGGGAGGTATGGGAGGTATTTAGGGAAGCAATGATGTCATGTGTAGAAATGCCTGTGGCATTTGAAAGGTGGGAGGTGGACAGATTAGAAAGGGTAGTGAGTGGTGGGATAAAGAAGTAAAGTTGTTAGTGAAAGAGAAAAGACAGTACTTACAGGGGAAGACTGCAAATAATTGGGAGATGTATAAGAGAAAGTGGTTGGAGGTCAAGAGGAAGGTGCAGGGGTTGCAAAAGAGGGCAAATGAGAGTTGGGGTGAGAGAGTATCATTAAACTTTATGAGAATAAAAAGATGTTTTGGAGTGAGTGAATAATGTACAAAAGACAAAGCAACTCTCTTTGGTTCCCGTATCTCCTCTAACTCCACCTTGGATGACTCTAACATTCCCTCGCCCCTTGATGCTCCTCTTACTAATCCTATGACTTCCTGTATACTCTTTTCGGACTGTCCGAAAAGCTCTTCTTTCTTTGGACACAAGCAAGGGTTATGGTCCTAATGGCATCCATCCCCATGTACTGAAAGAGTGTGCCTCTGAACTTGCACCTGTACTTGCTCGTCTATTTCGTTTCTGTTTAAAACCAAAACTTTTCCTTCTCCTTGGAAACATGCTTTGATACATCCCATCCCTAAGAAGGGTGACCGACCATTCTGATCCCTCTAACTATCGTCCTTTTGCTTTGACATATACCATTTCGAAAAGTGTATGAATTCCTCCTCAATTCCCATATCCTTAAACACCTTGAAAATCACTAGTGATATTCTTTCCTACCTTACTAAAGTCTGGTCATAATCCCTGAAAAATTTTGGGGAGTCATATGTAGTTGTCCTTGACATATCTAAGACTTTTGACAGGGTGCAGCATCGGGGACTCATCTCTAAGCTCCCCTCTTTTGGCTTCCCTCCCTCACTTTGCTCCTTCATATCTAGCTTCTCTCTGTGGTTGTTGATAGATCAGCCTCCCCACCTTTTCTCCACCAACAGCGGTGTCCCTCAAGGTTTAGTCATGTTCCCTACACTTTTTCTCCTTTTTTTCAATGATTTCCTCTCCTCCACAAATAATCCAGTGCACTCATATGCTGACAACATCCTTCAGTTCTGCTCCCTCTACTCACTTCATCTGCATCTCGTCTTGACATAGCTTCCTCAATAAACTCAGACTTAGACAGGATATCTCAGTGGGGTCAACAAAATCTCGTTAAATTTAATGCCTCCAAGACCTAGTTTCTACCGATTTCTCTATCAAAAACTCTTCACAACTTTTGTCTCTCCTTCGACAGTTCTGTAATTCCACCTCTTGACTCTATGAACATATGGTATTACTCTAACATTCACTCATTCTTGGAAACCCCTCATTATGGGAATAGCTAAATCCAATCTGATACTTTGTTGATGAAATTTAATCTGAGCAAATAAATGTAAAGTAATGAAGCGAAAGAAAGCATTGATATGAATATTATCCAGCAGGAAATATGCTGTAGAAATCTGTTTGATAGACTTGAATGGCCACATCATTCCTATCCTGTCATCAGAGTCTCACCTAAGAAGTAAAGTTAAGCAGACTGGCAAATATGAGAATTGTATTTTAAGTTTTTGGATAAGGAATAACTCAGTATCAGTTAATATCCTGCAAGACCAAAACTAGAATATTTTTCTAGAGTTTGGCTACAGCACTGAAAGAAGCACAAAGAGTTAATAGAGAAGGCCTAGAGGAGGGCAGTAAAGATGGTACCAGAATTAAGGGAGGTCAGTTACAGGGATAAACGAGGGGCCATGGAGGAGAAAAGAATGGGTGTCCTGATTGCAACTCTTAAGTTTGTTAACCTTATTGATGATGTAGCTAGTGAACAGTTCTTTGAAAAATGTAGATACAGAATGACCAGAACCTATAACATAAGATTAAGTATCTTTTTTGAAAGAGTGCAAAACACTTTTATCATGGGGAAGTTAAAATCATTATTCGAGGATGTTAGGGTCACCTTTACAAGGATGTTACAAATATAGGAGTTTGCATAACTTTACCAGGGAAGTTAGATTTCCATAGGGACCAAAATTTAACTATGGGATCAAGTGAGCTTGTTAATGGAGTAAGATTGAAAGGAGTAACGTTATGGCTGTTGTGGAATTCTTTAGAATACAGTTAAGGCAGTGGTCAACTGGAGTTTAAAGCCATATCTTTGTAGGAGATAAAAAAGTCATTCTTGGATTTCAGGTGTGGCAGGAGAGTCAGCCCAGGAGTCTAGTCCCGTCCACACACCACCCTCATCCACTCCTACAGCAGTGAAGACCCAACCAAACAAGCAGCAAGTGGGGGCAGTGCAAACCACGAGGGTGGTGCCACAGACTAGACACGTCGTGACAAAGAAGACACTCATCAAGAAGACTAATATTTCAGCATCCAACCTGGCTGTCAGTGCCCTTAAAGGCAGTGTCAAGGTAGCGTGAAATAGTAGTAGTTATCATTAACATGTTTGAGGGTTGTACAGGAACTGTCGGTAGGTACTGTGTGATGGATGGGCAACTGCTGCGAAAACACTGGCTTTCATGATGATAAAGTATTTTGTATGCAGTTGAATGTTCAGATATTTATCATTCACATTTCACATACTATAGTATTAAACGAGTAATAGACTGTTAAAATAGAGGCCTCTAAATACTACACCATTAAAGTTGTATTTAATGTTTGTTGCAACACACTAGTGGGCCCCTCATATTTCGGACACCTAATGTGATAAAAAGAGTAATGTTTCTATTTGACATATTTTTTGTCTTTTTTGAGGCTTGATGTGGATGATATTTTTCAATGAGGTAATTATTTTATCACTCAAAAGCTGATTAAGTCTTTTTTTTTTCTGAAAATTAGATCATGTTTCCACTTATTTCTGCTCTGTTGTTTTCTTGAAAAGTACATTTTGTTTTATACACAAAGAGCATAGATATCAAATAAATGTAAATCTATTGGTCTTTAGTTGTGTTAGTTTTTGTTATTTTGAATATCGTCATTTAGAAATTTTTAAGTCAAGAATTCAAATTTCTGTAACCGATCAGTACAGACAGGCCCTCCTGTGAAAATTGCACAGGGTATATTGATGTGTTTTCCACTCTTTTGTATAGTGTATGGGTGATTTGGCTAGAATACCACTGATGTAGAGCTAAGATTAAGAGCTATGGCTAGCAAGATATAAAAAGAATTATTCCAAGATATAAAGAATGGTAAACTAGCTAAAAAAGTATTGATTTTCCACCATGAGTATGATTCAGTTCTCCTTTTGTTGGTGTAAAAACCACATACACTTAGCTTCAGTGATGAACTAGAAATCTGGATACTAATGTCTTCCTACTTCTCCAGATTTCAAACTTAGATGAATGAGGCAATACCTACTCGCCATTAACATCAGGATGCTTTATTATTTTTTTTTCGCTGTAAAGTTGCTTCTAGGATTCAGGAGTGGCAGCCAAAGGTATACAGGTCTCCTGCATTTTCTTTCCTAATCTCCATCAACCATTATTTAGTGAGAGATGGGTGCCTGTATTAATCCTCATAGTCTGAGCAGAGGATGATGTTAAGACATGCTTATTTCTAGCCCAGGATGCCATTGTTCTGTCTGGACACGTGAGTGCAGATGATGTGAAAGATATACGTTGGCTTTGTAAGAGTCTAAGAGATTTTTCCATCTTTTCTGAGAAAAGAAAAGAAGAAAATAGGGTTGTAAGGCAACTCAAGTATAACCTTGACTGAGAATGATGAGAAAGTGACCTCTGACAACCTTTGTGTGGAAATGGAACTTCAACCTCATGACAGAGGAAATTTTAAGCACTCTGAGGAAATGGAGCCTGGCTCTGTATGTTTGATCAAATTTCAGTGAAATGTAGAAATTGTCAATTTATTATGTTATAGTGAAAAGGGAATTCATTCTGAAATTTTTGATGCCTTAAACTATGGAGATACTACTTTTTGTGATAGAATATCAGGAGTGGAATGTGCTAAGAACTGCTAGAATTAAAGTAAGTGGTAATGTACAGGTTGCCAATCAAAAATCTGGCAACCTCTTGACCTCATGGCTGCCGGATTTTCGATTTTTCCGGAAAAGTGATTGATTGCCTCCTGACTCTATATATGTTGTATATATTGTAACAGAAAATGCCTGCAGTACTTTAAAGAAAGAAAATTAAACACTAAATGAAAAACAAATAAACTTTTAATGTTGAACAACTATATGAAATGTTTTGGGTGCAGTAAAATGATAAGTACTCTGCTGGTAACATGCTGGACTTACAGTACAGTTCTGAAGAATTTTCAATTAGTACTGTACACAGTAGAAAAAGTTAAATACTGATAGCAGGTGGTTTGTCAGGATCATTTTCATCACTAACTGGAACAAGAGCATCCTTCAAATCTTTTAAACCCAGGAATTCTTAAGCTGTGCTCACCATGCAGGTACAGACCTCACCGAGATTCCTGCCAGAAAACTGATGGAACCGGAATAACGATAGCCAGATTTTTTATTGGCAACCTGTAGTATGCATCTCAACAAACTTGCTGTTATGGTGGTGATGTTATAAGATGTTGACCACATCTTGAGTATTGTGTACAGTTTTGGTCACCCTTTCTAAAAGGAACATAAACAGAATGGAGAGAATACATTGTTGAACTACTAAGATGATTCCCAGACTGAGAAACAAATCCTACAAAAGCAGATTGAATAATTTGAATCTACTTAGCTCAGAAAAAAGAAGGTTAAGAGATGATCAAATCTTGATATGTCAAGCTACTTAAGACTTGATTCGTCTGATTTTACTTATAGTAATGGATACAAACTCACGGGCAAATGTTTTTCTTAGAATGAGGTGAAGTATTGTTTCATCAAAAGGATTCTTAACATATGGGACGAATTGCCAGTTATAGTGGCTGAAAGCAGTACCATTGATATGTTTAAGAATTGATTTGATGAATGCTTTGCTTCAAGTCCACGGCTTACAGTATTTGCTCCTCCATAGTCAAAAGGACAATTTGCAGATCATTCTCTTCAAAGTATCTGTATGCATTTTAACTTTTACTACACTAATCTGTAAGTTTCCGGTATCTTCCACTATCACAAACACCCTTGAAAAGACCCAATGATATGTTGCTTTATGAATTCCTTTGTATACTTTTGTATACTACTGTATTTGGTATGTAGTATTTTATAGAACAATCATTTATGAAAAAATACATGAAAAATGTAAGAAAAAACAGCCTTACAAATTGATGATTATTGTAAACATTTACGTATCTGACAGGTAGTAGTTGGTAGGCAGCCAACTACCAGAGAGATATATTACCACTATTACCTGCCTGAGTATCAGGAGGGTAGTGATGGCTGTGTAGTGAGCCAGCACTTCAGTCGTTGTCAAGTTTTACTCCCTTGACCCAGATAACTGTTTTTTCTTTCTGCCTCATCCACTTATGGACGACCGGCATTCTGTCCACAAACATGCGATCTCTCCCTGTCATACATAGCATTTGACAACACTAACTCAGAGAGCTCATTCTTTGTAACTCTAGGTTTTCTTGTGGTGATCACCATGTGCTAGCCTTGCCTTTTGGCAAAATGGTAGGAGCAATAGATAGTAATGTTGGGTAGGAACATTTAGACAGGAGCATTAGGTAGATGTAGTACTAAGTCTGTAGGAACATTAGATAGGAGCCACCATAAATGCCGAGCTTGAGTTGCCTTCTGCCAGTGGCTTATAAAGGATGAGGCACTAAAGGTGAAGAAACAGCTCTAAAGTTCAGTAGTTAAGGAGACTTTATTGCTGTGGCCACACTCTTAAGGGAGTTCCAGTTGGGAAAAAGGGTCAGAGATATAGATAAATAGATAGGTAGATTTACATATTTTAAACATATCACATACCTCAAAAAACTTGCATTATAATGATGATGTTATTAAAGATTTACTTTTTGCCGTGCACAAGATAATGATCCACAAACAAATGTGTCACACATTGATATTTATCATAAGCATTCATGCACTTGTGGCAGTATGCCTCTCAACAAACTCACTTTGATGGTAATGGTGTTAAAAGACTTACTGTTTAGTATATATGATGTTATAAAGTAATCATTTAGGAACAAAAGCATGTAGAATAAACACTAAGACTTAAAATGGCTTCACAAATTGATAATAGTCAAAAGCATTTACATGCTAGTGGTTGCTTACATCTCAGCAATTGTGTTTCATAATGGTGATGTTCTAAGATTTAGTACTTGGTATATATAATACAGTTGTACCTCTCTAATCCGATGCTCTGAGGTCTGGCAACTCCCATGCTCCAGCACATTTTGAATCTGTTGCCATAGTTTGTGAGTCTACCACCATGGTACACTATTAGCAAGTTAGCAGCGATAAAGCGCCAAAATCTGTTTACACTGCAGCCGAGCTAATTAACAATCCTGTTAATTACTTATATTTAACTGTATTTTAGCCCTTCAGGATGTCATCCAAGAGACCAAGAGGTGCAGAAGATGGTGATAGTGCTAATGAGCATAAGCATAAATCATTATAGTTGCTTGAAAAGGTGGTGCTACTGTGAAAATTAGATAAAGGAACTTTTGCAAAGACTTTGTGTGAGTATTATGAGATTGGATCATCAACTGTGTATGATTTAAAGAAACAAAAGGAGCAGATTTTTAAGTTTTTTCTTGAAAATGAAAGCCAGAAAAGTTTAAAGTTTCAGAAAACTTTGAAAGGTACCATGAGTACAGAATTATACATTGCAATTATAAAGTGGTTTAAGCTCCAACATAATGAAGGTGCAAACATTTCTTGGGAGATGCTTAGCTGCGACAAAGTTTGTGGATGGATTTGTACAGTTAGTGGCAGTGGAAAACTTAGCTCCAGAGTAAGTGTATAATGCTGACGAATCTGCCTTGTATTGGCATCGTATGCCATGAAAAACCCTTGGCCAAGAATTGAGGAGTCTCCTTCTGGGGGTATGGATTCCAAAGATAGGGTAACAATTCTTGGCTGCAGCAGTGCTGCAGGAACACATGAAACCAAGCTGATGGTAATTGGTAAGGGCATTCACTCAAGGGCCTTTAAAGGAATGAAAATTCTTCCATTTATCTACTGTGGTACTACAAAAGGGAGCATGACAACTAAACTTTTTCTCAAATGGTTTGAAAATTACTTTGTGTGTGAAGCTAGAGCACATTGTAAATGAGCATCCACACTATTCAGCAGTGCCCGGCAGGCACGAGTATTAAGTCTGTCATCAAACACTTTGTGGCAACTTTGACAGGCAAATCAGCGTAATATCCTTGCCTGTAGTTGAGCAAAATCAGACTGCCTGGTGGTTTGATGCCAGGTCTGGAGCAACAGTGCTGCCAGCCACAAAAAGTTACCACTCTTTACACCATATAGCTTTCTGCACTGTACTTTTTTTTCTTTTCTATGCACATAGCAGTCAATATGCTACACAGTACTTTTTCTTTTCCTTTCATCTTTGCTGCGCATGTTGTTACCGCATTTGTGCCCTGCTGATCACCTACCGACTACTGTACGACTTGACTGCCCAACCACCTCAACAGTTTGGACTGACAGACTTTGCCCGGTGAGGGAACTGCCCGATAGCATCAACATGGCTTAACTCTGTTAGCCTCGATCCATTGTAAAATATTTTTGATTTTATATAATTGTTCAGCACATACTAAAGCAGAACCATGTTTGGAAACATTATTGGTTGTACTATTTCATGCTTTAAGCTCTGGTCTACCTTTGATAACACAGCAAAATGTAGGTGGAATGAGCTGGTAAGACTAGGGGTTGAGCATATGTTTACATAGGGGTTCTCTTAGGAGTCAAAGTCTGTTTTCAAGCATTTTCTAAGGTCTGGCAGTGGTCAGGTCCCAAGGTTGACAGAATACAGAGGTTCAACTTTTATTAAAGAGCTGTCATTTATTAACAAAAGAATTTAAAAAAGACAGAGTAAGACCAAAAATGGCATCACAAATTAATAATTCTATTTTTTTTCTTTATGACTCATCCCCTTTTGTGCCCAAGTGTCAGTTAACCTTTTTTTTTTCTTCTTTTTTACTAAAGGCTCTGGTCACAGACAAGAGTCCACGTCTAGACCGGGCTCTGATTGAAATGTAGAGAGAATTAAGAAATGGGGAAAAAAGAAGGGTAAGTATTTCTGAATTTTTGAGAAAGTGAAAGACCAGTCTTTTGAAATAAGCCAGGTCATAGTTATTGGGAAAAACATGAGATAGAGAGTTCCAAAGCTTCTACGTGTAGGGAAAGAAGCAGTTATCAAAACAGCACACCCTTTAGTTACCAATTGCCATACAATAATCATGTGATGCAGCAGCTTGCCGAGTATTTTGTGGTCTAGCTAGTGGAGGGGGCACACAAGCAGCCAGCTCTCGGGAGCAAAAGCCAAAGTGATACCTATAGAAGAGGGAAAGTGAGCCAACATTTTAGAGTAGGGCAAGGGGGTCAAGTTTGGAAGTTAGCCTTGGACAGTTTATAAGTCGTATCGCTTTCAACTCAACTCTATCAAGTAAGGAAACAGAGATGGAACCACCCTAAATGTGGGAGAAGTACTCCATACAAGGACGAATCGAACTCTTGTATAAACAGAGCAACTGTTCAGAAGAAAAAAAGTTATGACATCCAAACAGGACACCCAGTTTCGTAAAGGCAGAATTAGCTATTCCCATAATGTGGGGTTTCCAAGAAAGATTAGATGTTACAGTAATACCAAGTATGTTCATTGAGTCGAG
>JAYMFT010406377.1:0-18550 GCA_038088735.1 Panulirus argus | reverse complement strand
AGTAATAATGTTTATATATATATATATATATATATATATATATATATATATATATATATATATATATGTACAAGGCTAAAACTTCTGAAGCGAGGAAGTAATTAACGACTGACAGGAGACAGACACACCTGGATCATATTCACACACACACACACACACACGGACACAGTTGCCACATTGTCATCAAACCGCTCGTAAGCCTTTGGTGCGGAAAACTCGTCTCCACATTTCTGAGTATCCCTAATTATGCAGATCCCTTATTAAGATCCCTTCCTTACGGTCCGTAAAATTATTACCCCCAATTTTTTAAATAAGGGATTTTATTTATCAGGCATAATTACAGGTTAGATACCTTAAATGAACAATGATGAAAGCGAACGCAGTAACTCTTGTCTAATTAACTGTGTGCGAATTAGGTGGTCGATGTTGATAAGGCTATTATAATGAGGGTGACAAAAAACTCGCCTGTGCCACAGCCAACCCGAACCTGACATCCCTACATACGCAGAAGCGAGAATAAGCCTAATCTAACCGTCCACAGTACATCTAAGGTCGGGCCAGGCCCCCCGCTTCTCAAAACAATAGTTTGTTCTTTGCCAAAGAGATAAGAGGCTAGGACAAGGCGGAGGCCGTAGCCAGAGGCCGCGGCAAACGCAACATGGCACAGCGCACCAGGTGATGCATGTTTACTGTCTTGCCGAGAGACAGTTTAAGATTGGGGACCAGTTTAGTTAAAGTGGTGGAGAAGGACCCGGCCTCTTACTGGACTTGGGAACACGTCTTATCTGGGCGTTGAGGACTTCCTGTGCTTGCGGTGGGAGGTCTTGCACCAGGAGGGTGTAGTGGCTCTGGTGGAGGACGGTCTTCAGCTGACAACTCCGCCTCTGGCACGAAGCTTCCAGAATAATTCTGAGAAATTTCCACAGAGGACAGCGACTTTCCTCTTCCAGGAGACCAGTAGAGCAGAGGCTTCCAGAGGAAGGGAGAACGGCAGCAGCGGAAGGCAGCCAGGCAGGTGCAGCAAGAGGAGAGAGAAAGGACGCCATCTGTTGAACCACCTGGACGGCGTCATCAGCAGAGCCTCACCTGCTGAACCTCTTGCGAGGCACTGCCAGCAGAACCTCACGTGTTGAACCACCTGCTGGACGGCCTCACCAGCCAGCAGAGCAGTTCCGCCTCCCCCGCGCTGTTTGTCAACCTGTCCAGCCTCAAGTGTCGCCGGCTGCCTCCAGCGCTGAGTCCTGGCCGTTAGCTGACGTTGTAGATCATCTGCCATATTCAGCATCAGCCATACTTAACACAGCCATGCTCAGCACCTGCCATGCTCAGCAACAGCAATGCTCAGCACCAGCCATGCTTAACACAGCCATGCTCAGCACCTGCCATGCTCAGCAAGAGCAATGCTCAGCACCAGCCATGCTCAACACCAGCCATGCTCAGAACCTGCCATGCTCAGCACCTGCCATGCTCAGCACCAGCCTGCTCAACACCAGCTAAGCTCAACATTAGCCATGCTCAGCACCAGCCATGCTCAGCATCAGCCATGCTCAGCACCAGCCATGCTCAGCACCAGCCATGCTCAACACCAGCCATGCTCAACACCAGCCATGCTCAGCACCAGCCTTGCTCAGCACCTGCCATGCTTAGCACAGCCATGCTCAGCACCAGCCATGCTCAGCACCTGCCATGCTCAGCACCAGCCATGCTCAACACCAGCCGTGCTCAGCACTAGACATGCCAAACATTAGCCATGCTCAATACCAGCCATGCTCAGCACCAGCCTGCTCAGCGCCAGCCATGCTCAGCACCAGCCGTGATCAGCACCTGCCATGTTTAGCACCTACCATGTTCAGCACCTGCCATGCTCAGCACCAGCCATGTTCAACACCAGCCATGCTCAGCACCAGCATTGCTCAGCACCTGCCATTCTTAGCACCTGCCATTCTTAGCACCTGCCATGCTCAGCACCAGCCATGCTCAGCACCAGCCATGCTCAACACTAGCTATGCTCAACACTAGCCATGCTCAGCATTAGCCGTGCTCAGCACTAGCCATGCTCAGCACTAGTCATGCTCAGCACTAACCATGCTCAGCACTAGCCATGCTCAGCACCGGCTGTGCTCAACACTAGCCATGCTCAGCACTAGCCATGCTCAACACTAGCCATGCCCAGCACCAGCCATGCTCAGCACCAGCTATGCTCAAAACTAGCCATGCTCAACACCAGCCAGGCTCAACATTAGCCATGCTCAACATCAGCCATGCTCAACACTAGCCATGCTCAGCACCAGCCATGCTCAACATTAGCCATGCTCAACACCAGCCATGCTCCACACTAGCAATGCTCAGCCCTAGCCATGCTCAACACTAGTCATGCTCAACACTAGCCATGCTCAGCACCAGCCATGCTCAACACCAGCCATACTCAACACCAGCCATGCTCAACACTAGCCATGCTCAACACTAGCATGCTCAACAACAGCCATGCTCAACACCAGCCATGCTCAACACTAGCCATGCTCAACACTAGCCATGTTCAGCACCAGCCATGCTCAACACCAGCCATGCTCAACACTAGCCATGCCAAGCCCTAGTCATGCTCAGCACCAGCCATGCTCAACACCCCATGCTCAACACTAGCCATGCTCAGCATTAGCCATGCTCAACATTAGCCATGCTTAGTACCAGCCATGCTCAGCACCAGCCATGCTCAACACGAGCCGTGCTCAACACTAGCCATGCACAAGAGATCAAGGATATTAAAGAAGAAATAATCAGAATTAGAGATTTGATTGTTGGAGCCGACGTGTGACCACTTGGTCGAGGAGGAGGAGGAGGAGGCAGGGGGTGCGTGGGTCGCTGGTGAAGGTGAACCACACGAGTGAAGCACTGGATGAACAACAACCGAGTCAAAAAAGTAAAGAAAAAAATTTAAAGTGACACAACACATCAACTTCTGGTGGAACACAAAGCCCAAAAATAGCAGCAGAGATGATCAGTAAAGCAAAATCACTTAAGTTTGGCCATTAATCTGAGTACGATTTAATGCCTATAACGAAAAACGATGACCACAACTGAAGCGTCTCGAATCATTTGAACCAGTGAGTTCGAGCAAGTCTTGGGTGCCAGGTAGGGAACTTTGTCATAAACTTAACGAGCAGGAAATGTTCGGAGGAGGGAAATTACCCTTGAAGATTGAATGTGAGTAATAGCTGAAGGCAGAGGAGATGAGGACGTGTTGACTGATGCAATGAGGGAGTTTCGCTCCATCGTCACACGTGCAGCGGTTGTACACACACAGGGCTACCATGCGTGGAGACCTGTGAGGATTTGTGCAAGGAATATGCGAGGGAAGGTTGGGATGAAAGCTGGCTGGGGGAGGGAGGATCTGCAGCGTTGCCACACCGGGGGAGGCTAGGGTGCAGGCTGGCTGACTAGAAAGGGAGGATTTTTAACGTTGCCACACTGCGGGGCGCTGGAGATGGGAAGGTGGGGAGTGCAGGCTGGTTGGTTGGGGAATATGTCGCGTTGCCACACTGGGGGAGGCTGGGGTGTAGGCTGGTTAACTGGAGGGGTGGGACCTGTATCGTTGCCACAGTGGGGGATGACTGGGGTAAAGAGGCAAGCTGGGGAGGAGGGAGACCTCTATCGCTGCCACATTAAAACACTTTCTCTGCATGAATCATAGTAGGCAACAGACGGCCATATTCGTATGTCGAGAAGTCTGTCTCCGCCCCTGACGAACCTACAAGGGAAATTACGAAAAAAAAGAAAAAGCTCACCAGACGAGTTTTTTTACACGTAACTGTCAGCAAAGGAGAGATCCCGAGTAGGTCTGTACATTAAGGAACATCACTAGTGTGGGTAGGAAACCCTCAGCTTGTGTTACCCTCCTAGGGAGACGCAGGAACAACCCACCCCCAACCAACCCCACCTCCTCCTGCCGTGTGACGTAATAGAGAGCTGCTCGTATCCTGTTTCTTGAAAGTTATCAACATCGTACTGACGTCAGCGGTGAGTGTTGAGGCTATCCTGGGTATTACAACACCGACGGCCTGTGTGACCTCTGACCCCGGGGCGGCCTCATCTTACAACATGGGCATCCTGACCTCCTGACGATAGCAACCCGACCTCTGACCCCTGTGTGGCCTCGACAGTCTCGGATGGGATTCTGCCGCGAGTGGTCGGCTGAGGTCAAGAGTCACCAGCGCCCTAGTGATCGGCTGTGGCCACCAGCGCCCCAGCAGCCGTCGTCCGCCCTCAGCAGGTCCTGACCAACCACCTGACTCACCACTGGTCATCAGACGTGACGTCTGATGTCCTTCTCACTCACCAGAACTTGACTGCAGCCGCTCACTGGGCGGCCCCCTCCCAGAGCTCCTTATAAGAATCCGGCCGCCATTCCTCTGACAAGGTTCTCATGAATCCCTCAACGTCTCTCTGGACTCCAGCGCTTTACTCTCCCGCGTCCAGCCATCAGCAGCCATCGTGACCATCCACTGACTGTATCTCTAACGACTCCATGGCCAATCTTGACTTAGCCTAACAAGTATTGACCTGCCTGTACTCTATGGTGAGGGAGTTCTATACTCGTGAGTCCCCATCTCTTGAACATGATCAGCTATCACAGTTTCATCACTCGTTTTATTCTGTTCATCCACAACCTTTCTGTCATTAAAGAATTTCCTTACATTTTCCTCCAACAAGTTTCTTTTTTAATTTCATGTTATGGCCTCTGGCTGCTCTACCTGTACATCTTTCGAAGAACTGTTCAATATTTACATCATCAAACTGGTCTAAAAACTTAAAGGTTGCGATGAGGTCACCCTCTACTTCCTTGGTCGACATGTTTTTGGTCTATAACCTACACTGTCCTCCCCTGGACTTTCTCCATCAGATCTTCGTGTTTCTTTAAGTGCGGTTACCAAATCTGATAATCGTATTATCGTTCTGCTCTCGGTTGACTCAATATTCCCCTACCCAGCAGATCTCTGTGAACCTGTTTTACCTGACAACTTGACCAATTCTCGTGTGCCTCCTGTGGCTGGCAACTGACGTCAACGTCGCGATAGCTCTCCCTACCGCACGCGTTCTTTGCAGGGAGGAGAAGGACTGACCGTTCGGGGAACGGAGGTAGGGGAGCAGTGCTGCGTCCGTCCCAAAGAATTTCTTAGACGAGAGGCAAAGAAACACTTCAGGACGGAAATCTGCCTTGACTAATATCTGTCAGTGACAGACGAATTCTTTCCTGCTTCGAAACAATAAATGGCGTCGTCAGATCCCTGTGTGGCGGACATTATACACACAGACAGATCCCCACAAGTATATCAACATATACTACTTCTCCTTAAAGAAAACGGCACCAAATCTATTTCGTCATCTGGCATACCATGGCGCGGGGAAGCCGACGTTTCAAGAGCCGGTGTGGGAGCACCTCATGCAGACGAGCAACGCCTTCCTCCCATGACCAGCGACTGAACAAGGTTGCGATGAGCACGACTCTGGGCCTGCCACTGTGACATGACGCCAGAAAAATTAGTAGAAGAAAAACAGGATAAAAAATATATGTATGATTAAGAAGATGAATCGCTCCCTGCTGAAGCTGATAAGAATCTTTCTCTCGTTAAGGCATCACAAACAAATAATCTCTTCTCCTTGAAGACCCGTTTTTTTGAAGATTGTTTCAGTCTTAACCTAAGCAGAAAACCATGTTCATTAAAGGCCAGGTGAGATTAACAGCCGGATTCCTCTTTACTGCAGATCATGTAATCACGAAAAAATAAAAATGGTTACAATTTCTTGTCTCCAGATTTGCAAAGACACAAAATTCCCTGTGGCTCAACAGCTTCGTCCAAGCGACCCGTAACCAGTGTCTGCTGGGGTCACTCCCGCTGGTATTGAGCCACACTCGTCCCTTGCGGTCCAGGACCACAGTATATATAGCTATGGACACAGTGTGAGGAGCCAGAAGTATTGTTTATTTCTGGGAATTTCATTTTTTGGGGACCACCTCGTCCGCAAGGTGGCGCCAGGACCCCAAGGTAAACACCGCAACAAGGCAAGCCAGCGCTCCTCCGCCCCGACACCTGCCAGCATCAACACTATGGCATTTCCCGGTATCATGCCGCCCACTGTTGACAAACAATAAACATTTTCCACATCAAGATTCTTGACGAAGAACTTTGTTGCTTTTCCCACTGCTGCATGATGCTGCCCCTACCATTACATAATGCTGCTCCCACCATGATTGATGTCACTCCAACCACTGCATGATGCTGCTCCTACCACTGCTTGTGAAGTACACTTATTTTTTCCTCAGTTTCTCAAGGTGAACTTCAGTAATGGCGGACGCAAATCTAGATGTAATTAGGGTCAGGGTTCAGCACGGAGTAAAATGACAAGGTACACACATATCAACAGACCTTTACTATCTGTTCATAATTCTGAGACAGGCCTAGCTAACATAGCCTAGCTAAGAACCTAACTAACTGAGTCACTCCATCTACGCAGACCTACTTTTATGGCACGATAACATTATAGTTCTATAAAGTCAAAGGACGAGACGCATTTCAGCACAAGGATAACCGCCTCTTGCCCCGGCAAGCACGAGGTGTGATGCTCTCACAAAGCAGGTAATCTTACGTTTGCCAAGTGAAAGTTAATTCTTAAACGACCCTAAGGCAACGGGTGTCGAAGTTTGCAGCGATATTCAACACTACATGACTCTCAGTACTTACTATTTGGACCTCAACACTGGGAGATTACACTACTCAGTCAACGTAAAGCTTCTCATTTGCCCTCACCAGAGTCGGACAGAGACGGTTTATCACAGTGCACGGAGATTCATTTGCCTCTTAACATCAACACTGACCACACACTGATCTGCGTACGCTGGACGAAAGCCTCGCTCCATTATTTTGTTTCTTTCGTTGCGCTGTTGCTTTTCGTTGAATCTTACGAGAGACGAGTGGTCCGTGTCCTACACATATTCCATTTCGTGTGTCACACAAGGAAAACAAAAAAAGGGTTACTTAAGGAAGCGGAAAGAATGGCTACCACCTACGCCATGAGCATCGCCGACGGGCTGACTTCAGACACACAGAGTTGCTTGTCAAAAGGACCGTCTGTTTAGCGATGCGAGAGGTATGGCGGTAACAGTTTCCTTTTTATATCTAGATTGTCATTTCCCGCCTTAGGGAGGTAGCGCCAGTAAGAAGAACGCTTAGTCTTCAATAAATATCATTTTACGAGAGAAGGGACAATCACATTTCTCCCGAACTGTACACCGCCAGGAGGAGACTCACATCGACTTTTTTTCAACTTTTGAAAATTGTCGAACACCGTCCTGGCTCACCCACCTCACCCGTCTTACGAAGTTCATCTTTTGCAGGTTGATTTCCGAGTCTTCTCATCAGATAACTCAGTCTTCTTGACCAAAATCTTTAGAAAATAATAATAAATAAGATGTACAGAATCTGGCATAATGTATAATGATTTTGATACGTTGTTGAATCGAGATTAAGGAGCCTTGAAATACCAGGGTTTGTTACCAACGCTTTCCACCATTCAGTCTCTTACACAGTTTAACACTAACGAGGGTGTTACTCGTTCGTATAGCAAGAACCATTCGGGTCTCATGGGAAACAAATGGGGCCTTGCACCGCGTCAAACTAGGTCGGTCAAATATGGTTCGCGACGATGTGAAGAGTTTCCGCACTCTGAGATTTTCCCTCATAAGCTTTCCGATTATGGTACAACGTCGCGTTTTCTTTCTCTTTCCTTTTAACGGAATCTTAGTGGCCGATAAAAGGGGGCTTTAACTCCACATTCTACAGTACGACTGGGCCTTCGTAACTCCTCTTTTCCATGTCACTGGGGGTTTTACCAATCTTGTCCCGCTGCAGTAGAGAACGCTTGGGTGACAACATCTTCCGTTACGCAACAGTAGAGTTACATGACTCTGTTCACCAGAGCAGATCTGTAAGAGCTTCTGCTTCATCCCCACCATCGCAACCTAAGGTCCTCTCATCGTCCTAGTATAGAACCCATCAGAGACTTGCTGTTTTTACTTACGTTCATTACATACACTGCTGACAGTATACTTGATGACGTTCATTACATACACTGCTGACAGTATACTTGATGGTGTATGTCAGTTTCCTGCACAGCCTTACCTTCCGGCTGGATTTTGGAGCCTCGCTTCTGGAACTGCTGGTTTTGGTGACTGGATTCTGATCAGTCCACACATGATGATACAGTGCTTCGGTTCCTCTCCCTTCCATCTGACTAAATTTCCGCTCCTCCTCGACAGGATGTTGAGTCTACTCAGGGTTCTGCGTCAGTAGTCCCTCGTCTCACCAGAAGTAACCTTATCTAACCTTGCAGAGTTACAGGATTTTTGAGTACACACAGCAGCCCAGACACGTTAGGGTCGGCGAACCCTACCGCCCAGGACACACACATATATCTAAAGACGTCTAAATCCTCTCCAGATGTATGAACCCCAATCATTTTTATATAGGATAGCAGAAGGACACCCACCAGTAGAGGGGCCCAGTCCTTCTATTAGGCGCGGTCCGTGTCAGAGTTCACTGACGCAGAAGAACCAGCCAACTACTCTCGCTCCGGGAGATAAAGCTAGTTTTTGTGGGAGGGCGCGAGTGCCGTATACCTCAACCAACAGCTGGACGGTACAGTTACCTCGTAGTGATGGCATTTACGCTTGAGTTACCGGTCTAATGCCATACTTTTCCTCCTCTGTAGGTGGTACCTGAGGGTGTTGAGGTGCTCGAGGTGTGAGATGGTACCACGTATTGTCTTGCTATACATACCCACCTACTTTCGCTGTTTACTTCAGCGTCAGAAGGTCGTGCGGCAGAGTGACGCCTCCCATCACAAAAAAAAAAACAGGTTCGGGTCTAATCATGGGGTGCCCTCATTCCATGCGCGCTAATTAAAGTGGATGGACGGCTATCTAACTGGCAGGGGACAGGTAGCATATTGTCAGGGGAGCTTTCTCAAGTTGGGTGAGAGTGACCATCAGGGTCCCTCGGGGCCTCAGTGCTAAGTAGGAGTTATCTGGGAGAAAGGTTGTGAGGCCCAGGACCCCAGCAGCTGACCTGGCCTTCATCTCTAATGGCAGACCTTAAACATTTGTTTGCTATTGGCGATTTTCTTTTAAGCCCTAACAGCTTATAATGAGCTCTGAGAACCAACAGTCGCACTGAGAAACCTTACTGACTAATGGTGAACGAATGAGCATCAACAAGTGGTTTTGATTGCCACAAGTGGCTGGTGGCGTTCTCTCGAATACCAGAGGGCGAGTCTCGTATCACCATATCCAACTGATCTGAACATATGAACCCTTCTGCGACAACGGCTGACATTTCGCACACTGGAGGGGACTTCGTCACCAACACACAGTCTACATACTTCAATGCTACAACAAGACACTTCAGAACCGTACGTGTCAGAGGGTCTGCTAACGAACCATCAGACTCTGTGCTGGTCCTGGTGGCTGGGAACATGTTTTATCCTAATTAGCAACAGGAAGACGAAGAGACTCTCCATTCCCTCATCAGCAGGAGATATAAATGTGCTATTCGTTAGGCCAGGCTGCCGAGGTTTTTGCTTCCACATCTTCTCATGTGTACCAGATATTATGCAGAGTTGATTTGCATGTTGCCTTCAGGTGAAGGTCGAGTCCTGGTGTGGCGAGAGTGTGTGCAGTGAGGCGGTGTGACCCACAGACTGCTCCATTCCTTCTGTGACTCACTCCTGAGTGGGAAGTGCGGCGTCCTGACCAGCAGACTACAAGCTCCAGCCCCCATTTCAGAGACGGGCCAAAACGAGCGTAAAACTCTCTGCCCGCGACACACAAACAGAAATCACACACACAAATAGGCTAAAGGACTGAGAGTAAAGCCGAGTAAAACGTGCGATAATCCTGGTGCTGAGAACTCATGGCAGCCACGAACACCAAAGGTCATCCAATATGAGCAAGAAATCTGCGAGGTCTAGCAAGGTCATGAGAACTTCTGGCGGCGTGAGTACCAACACCAGACCAGTCAGGCTTTGGGAGGGCGGGCTACGTAGGTCCTGCGGGCTGCGGCCTTCAACAGCTTGATCGAACAATGCCCCAACCCAGCAGTCCTTGACCCAAGTCGGGCTTTGGAGGTAGAAGACCCCGGATGACTACTCCACATCACTCCACCTGGGGTGGAGGCAGCGTGAGATGTCAGGGAGTCCCGAGTGTATCGGTCCCCTGTCTCTGTTGCGGTTTGTGTGTGTGTTGCGGTTTTAAGCAGCCCGCCTGCGGCGACCCCCTACCCTTACGTACTAATATGAGGCAATGATTGCGGCACACACCATCAACCCACCTAATGGGCCTGCGGTTCTTGGTCAGGCCCTAACGCCCTGAGGCTCTTTGCGTTACACCAATTTTGTTACTCCACATCAGGACCTGCTGTCTGTATCGAAGAGTTGGCTGGCTCCCTTCCCCTGACTGTATCATGCTAGAGAAATCTCTCTCTCTCTCTCTCTCTCTCTCTCTCTCTCTCTCTTTCCTGAGACACTTAAGGGTCAGGCATAAAGCCAGGCCATCACACACGAGTCGTACTGTCGCGCCCGAGGGTCGTATCGTCGTGTTCAAAGGTTCTACTACCGTCGTGCTCAAGGGTCGTATCGTTCGTGCCTAAGTGGGTAATCATCCAGGGTGGACGTCCAGCCATGGGGGGAAGGCCTCCTTTTCCCTTCATCAGCCGAGAGCCCCCTGTCCATCACGGTGAGCGGCGCGGCTCGATGTGCGGAGGGAGGGAGGCCAAGAATGGGGGTGTAGAGTGACAGCAACAAGGTCGCCCCTGGATCCCTCTCCCTCCCGCTCTCCACACTCCAAGTTCACTCACTGGCGCGTTTACAAACACCAAAGTCTCGTCGCATCGCTGGATCCCGCCGATGGCACCACATCGCCGAGGCGACGCCGCCGTCCTTGACGCATCATCATTGACGCCGTCCTGACCCCTAACCCTTGACCCCCGGTGATGGGAGGGGCCGCCCTGAAGCTGGCGGAATAATCCACCTACAGGAGGAGGAGCAGCAGGAAGAGGAGAGGAAGTGGTGCACCTCCTTCATCACAGACTTGCTGTGGTGTCGCCCTTGCCTCATAGCCACACAACGGTCTCGGTCATGGACGAGGCGATCTAGGGTGAACAGGGGCCTTGAGATTGATAGCTCTCTCTCTCTCTCTCTCTGTTAGAGCTACGTGCCCCTCCCCCCCAAGGGTAAAGCCTCGTCGAAGGTACCCGGACGTAGGTTGGTGCTCACTGTCGTATTACCACAATATCCAAACATCTGCTTCGCTAGAGTGGCCGACACAGCTCGCTGTTCCTACAAATGATAAACGCCGTGTCAAGTTTCAGCACATAACCTTTTTTTGAAGCTTTTTCAGAACGTGAGCTGACTCTAATTCACCGCGAGTTGATATAATCATGTTGAACAAATAGACTGGGTTACTTTTTTGAAATTGTACCTTACTGAGCGAGCCAGTGGGCCGCAGTTGCGGCAAATTGCCTAAATTATGTGCGAGTCGAATTTCGTCTAGCTGTCCTAAAGCTTCGGACAAGACATTATTCACGCCGCTAAATATCCTAAGCCAAGCTGCAGATAAGCTGGGAAGGGACAACACTGGAGATACGTCGGACACAGACCTATCCCACGTAGGGTCATCCATGGCTCAGCCCTGAAGGGAGGAGATACAGGACAGTAGGAGAGGGTGCTGGGCGCGCCAAGATGGCCGGATACTACGCGTCAAATCTTGCTCCCCAGGAACAACAGAGACACTTTATCTGTTCACACATATATCTTTTTTCCTTTCACACGTTATATAAAGGCTCGTTGTTAGCGTCTCTACGAAGTAATCTCTTTAGGCGATCAACAGGTTGGGAAACGAGTCTTCTTCTAAAAAACGATATTTCTTTTTTCTTTCTCTTTTTAATCTGATCTGCTTGAACCTGTCGGGTTATTTTCTTCCGACGTAAGCCATGTTTAGATTCGGTTCGACAGGTGAGCCATCATGGCGGACTGTTTATGGACAGGGCGTCGTTTCCGCTGCCGAGGGAAAATAAATACGAGGCGGACGAGGCGGAGCGGCAGTAAACAGCGAACAGACGGGGACCCAATGGTCATCCTGCCCGACGACCTTGTTGGTCAACTCCCCCCCTCCCTTCTCCTCCCGTCCCACACCGCTTCCCTGCCTCCTCCTTCCCCCAGCAGCCCGGAGACTGGAACCGACACAAACAATCCGTCCAGGATCAGTATCGGGTTCTGATGATGATCGTAAAGTCGAGGGTCGAAATGCTTTCATTTCCTCTCTCTCTCTCTCTCCCGCCCTCCTGTAGTCTGTTGTGGTCGGTGTGATCAGCGAGACTCCCCGCTTTTGTGGCTGGCTGTCACGCTGTCTCGAGGCCTCGCGAGGGTCGCCGGAATGCCGACCGACCCCGCCAAGGTGACAGAAGAAAAGGCCAAGCGAACGGTCTGTGTCTGTGTGTCAGAAACAGCTCTACACATATACCACACGTGTTATCCTGTGTTCAACTCGCTAAGGATCTAAAGAAAAATATGTTAACCTTCACTACGATGCTCAATCATCAGCGAATTTCAGGCTGATCTTCTTAAGATTATTTGAGGAAAATTTCCGCGACAGGACATGTTGACGTACGTCTGGACCGATTTTGTTGTTAGTATCACGACACTTACTAAAGACCACTGGGGAGGAGGATGCTGCCATTAGCTTAAACTTCAAAAGAAAAAGAGGCTTCAGCTGTGACGGCCTTTTTCCCGATGTTGCTGTCCTCATTTGCATCATTCCAGGCACTCAAGAGAAAAACAAACCGCTTGTGCTTCACATGTGATCAGAACACGACAGTGGTTCAAACTTGTGACAGATCTTGATGCCCAGCTCTAGTGTCTCGTGTTGCTGATCAAGTCCTTGACCTGCAACACTGGAGATGTGACACCCAATAGTGAAAAACAGTGTTTCGGTCTTTCTGTTGTCATTGAACGCGTCCTGATGTTGAGACTTTGGTCCGAGAGTCAAGAGGTGTTTCGCAGCAACAGGCACTACTCCCAGGGTTCAGTGTTAACTACTGTAACACTCTGGGGTCGCAGGTCGGGTGTTGCCGTCATCTGTTGTGCTGTCAACACCACCGTCCCTCTCGGGTTGATTGACGCAGATCATAAAAAGATAATCATGAACTATTTTGACGGACGTTTTCAAGGAGTTCACTGACGAGTTTTCGAAACTGGTTCATTCAGAAGGTCCGGGAAGGTTCATGTCAAGGAACGTATCTTGTAAGACATGTTGGGGGGTCCGTAAAATGGTCTAACAACGGAGCTTAATGGCCCTGAGAAACAGTTCATCAAAAGATCATGGAAGGTCCATTTGTGGCTTAGTGTTATCATCAAGATGATTCAGGAGGCTTCATTACCGCCATTCTTCAACTGGGGTGTAGAGAGAATCTTAAGCAAGGGCTTTACAGGGGAGGTCCAAACAAGTTTTTTCGGACTCGCGATTTCATGAAATCCTTCTTAAAACACATGTGACAACGAGCTTGAACCACGAAGCCTCAGTGACGGTGCGAAGCTAGGGATCCAGCCACAGGAGATGAAAACATCTGCCAACAACCATGAGCTGCTTCTCCTACTGTGGGACTGGTACCCACATCTGCCGGCAGGCGGCGCCCTCAGATTGGCATCACAAGCAACTCCTGGTAAGAGTCACGTCTTTCTATCCACGAGGCTAGCAGGACGCTCCGGCTGTTCAACAAGCGAGACAGTGTTGAAACTGACTTTCCGAGAAACTTGATGAGGATATTACAAAAGACAAAAAAACAAAGTCAGCTTCCCAGTTACCTAGATCGTTCCAGTAAGTAATTCCACCCACAGCTCCAGCTGGAAGGTTAAACCACAAGAAAAAAAGAATAGGAAAAGAAAAAGAAGTGACATTCAGTAGGAACTGCCTGTAATGCCAGCCAGAGAGCGCCGCATCCCGGCAGTGGTGGGTACTAACACCACCACAGGACAAACGGCTCAGTGTCGTTTCTGTGTATGTTTGTTTTTTCCTTTACAATGGTCAAGTAAGCTTCACTCAGGGAGATCATGGTTGGCTTCACTCAATCAAGGGAGTTCGAGGAAGGCTTCACTAAAAGAACTGAAGAAGGTTTCACGTATGAAAGGAAGGAGCTTAGCCAAGAGAGCTCAGAAGGTTATATTTTGAGAATTTAAAAACGGCTTCGCAGAGAGAATTCGAGACGAGATTCACCACAACAATTCAAGAAATGAGCTGGAAGACCACCCCGCCATGAGTTCACAAAATGTTGAAACTCCGACAGCTCAGGTTGTCCTCCACTGGGACTTCCCAAGGACTGTCCCAGGGGAGGCATCATTGCAACAGTACAGGGAAGAGAGGATTCAATCAAAGGTTCATGTACGGTCAATCAAGGACCAGTAATCGAAGCTGCTTCACTTGAGTTGTACCCGAGATGATTCAGACAAAAGTTTATCCCTGACTCTCTGGAGCCATCAGTGACGAGGCAGATGATAAGTTCCTACATCATGACGACCTGCCATGATGGATTCACAACTTTCATGTGATGAGTCGAAAGAAGATTCACGGGAGAAAACCAAGCTTAAGACGCTTGTTTTCTTATACTTGCGTCTGGTGATCAAGTCTCGGAATACTGTTAATGTTGTTAGCCGGCGATGAGGACACGTTCCAGTAATGAGCAAAGAGGCCTGACTCCCGTGACCAGTCTTCACAAACCTCTGAAGACTAGGTGGTGGCCGAACTGAGTCTTGAGCCAGGAGTCAGCCAGACGGCTCGCCTGACGACCATGCTCGCCTCCGGTGTGGCTCCTGTCCTCATCCCTCTCTGGCGCAATCTCTTTTCCTCTTACGAGCTTCCGCCTCCCTTTACTCTTAAGAGGCTCCAGATAATCTGTATATCCTTCTTCCTCATCATCAAGCATCCCTCTTGACGTTCTTGCGCGCCTTCCGCTCCCTCTCTCATCGTAAGAATGATGACCTCAGTCACCTGCACCTAGGCTCTGACCGACTCCCCTACCTTACCTAACACCCGCACCCCTTTCTCCTCCGCCTCATAAATCCAGACGACCATTAGCGGCGTGGGGGCTTTAGTGTATGGCCGCAGCGTCAGGGAGGGGAGGGGAGAAACCCATCAGTCTTCAGCGTGCCACCCCACCCGCCCTTATCTCCCCTACAACCGCTCTGGCGTCGGACCCGCCCATCTGATAATTATTACCTCGACTGCGGACCGGACTCTTGCTTTGGTGTCCAGTCCGACCCGAAGGACATTTGAAGAAAGCAAGAGTGGTGGGACAGCGCGACAACACCTCAGGGTCAGAGGTGCTGCCGATGGTCGTCTGGGAGACTTACGGAGCAACTCTGTCGTGGGTGTAGTCTGGAGGCGGCTGAGGCTGGCATGGCGGTCGGACCCACGGGCCACCACATCCTCCCGCGTCTCCCTCGTAAACAGAGGAGGTAAATTAACCAGCCCGAAAGACCTGTCTGTGTAAGCCTGTGTAGGCCACAAGACAGTGCGTCAGACACGCTAAAGATGGCGATGATGTTCCCTTACAACAATGCTCAAGGACGCTAGACACTGACCTTCGCCAGGTCGCGGAGAGGACACACACACACACACGTGGTGTCCGTCCCTGGGCCGCACGAGGGACGCTGAGATAATCGAGTGACGAGGGTCGGACGTGCCACCTCCATACACCCTACCCATGAGGACATATGAGACACATCAGACAGCCCAGTACTGCTGCTATCTGTCTTGTTCATGGTCACTGCCGTGTATCGGGAGGAGGTCACTCTACTAACATGACAGACGTACTTGCAGACGTCACCACTAGAAATATGAACAGACATCCAGCAAAACGCACTGCATCTGTAACGGTTTAGACTCATTCCGATGCAAGTTGACGGCCAACGCGAGCAGATTGACTATTAATCACGGCCACTCATTGAAAACATCATGTGACATACCTTTGAGGGTTTGAGGAGAAGTCATTCAGATGCAGACCAAACGTGCATGTAAATTGTCTACTTTGTCAAGAGACCGAGAGACAGGAATACTGCATCCGCGAGTGACGTCAGGAGAGCGAAAACATCTGAACGCTCATGGACGGTGGAGGGAACACTTCTTATCCTCGCCTCCCATGACACACTCTATTGCGTGTACACACACACACACACCAACGCCGCCACAAGAAGTACATCGGGACTCGTACGACCAGACCCCTTGGAGTTTACCACGCAAGTCGGTGTGAGGAGAAACGAGCCTTAGTCGGGGCGTCACTACGGATCACTTTTCCAGTGGGTGGGAGAGGGTGGGGGTGGGGGTGGGGTGGGGGGTAGTCACCTAACGCGGTGTGTGTGTGTGTGTGTGTGTGTGTGTGTTGCTGAAGTCATGATCATCTCCCGCAGCTCAGGCCACTCCGACACCCATCTGAACCTTTGCCAAGTTTCACAACCCTCTCGAACTTACAATGATCCTCTTACACATACAGCAGGTACTGACTGGTTTATGCAATCATGGTGTTGTAACCCTCATGTGTAGTCCTCGAACCTGGCTTGCCGAGAACACACAGTCTCGACCCCCACTACCCCACCAGTGAAGCTGTGAACAACCGCAAATCTGGAACGTAGAACGCCCCCTTCCACACAGCAAGAAAAGTAGCGAGAAAGTTCCTCGTGTACTTCTGTCATTTCAAAGTACTCTCAGAAAGCCTCTGTGGCCCTAGGGTTCCCCCCCCCAGTGAGAGTTGGCAGCGACCTGCATGAGACTGATGTAAAAGGGCAAAGTTAATTGTGTGTGGCGGTTGGCTGGGACTGGTGTGTGCTGGTCCGAACTGCTTCGACCCGACCGACGCCCCGCGGGAGATCTCCCCGCTCTGCCCTGCCTCACTCACACTGTCACGGACATTGCCATCCTCAGCCTCTAGCACGTCAACCGGGCTGGTCGAACATGCCGGCACCAACAGTTTTATGATAACGATTGAACTATAAGGAAGAGGTCGTTAAGGAGTTCGACTAAAGGGTTTGGTTGAGGGGATCGTTGAGGAGATTCGGAGCATCCAGTGCCTCATAATTCCCCATTATGAACCAGGCTCCGAACCCGCGGGCTTGGATGTTTCTCTCTTTTTCTATTTCTCTTTTTTCTTCCTCCGCCTTACACTCTCTAGCTCTGCCGTGCCTCCCCAGGTAGGACGGTATTTCTTAACCACCACTGCTCTCTCTCTACCGTGGACGAACACGACGTCACTGCATGGAGATCCAACTGAATTCAAACAGCAACAGACGCCTGGGTCCTAACGAGGCCGTGCTTGTGAAAGTGGAGGAGAACAGCCACTCGTTGGTTGATGTGGTGGGAGCGGAAGGACGTACAGATATTCCAAAGTGGAAACGAGAGGGCGAACGAAAAAATTAAGAGCCATAAGACCGAACGCAGCCAAGACCAATGCAACACAGGAGAGGACGGATCCAAGTGTTACCGGCGAGTGTGGCTGCGTCATCCTGCTGTAGGGAGGAAGTAATCCAGCACCAGTATAACCCTCACTCACACACACACACACACACACACAAAACCCTGTGATAATCCCAGTCGATCACTTACGTCCCCATCATCACCTTTTCTTTTGCCTTAGCAACTGATCCGGCCGTGGGAGGACGCTTCCCTCGGACTTATAACTATGCAGCCTGATGCTACCCTCTTAACCTGGGTGCGGGCTACGATGCACTGCTATGCACAGCCAAGTGGTACAAAGCAACAGCCCACAACACGTACGCAGCGACCAACTCGCGTGTGTAATGTAAACAAAGATATTATTCATATATATATATATATATATATATATATAATATTAGATAGATAGATAGATAGATATATAGATAGATAGATAGATAGATAGATAGATAGATAGATAGATAGATAGACAGATAGACAGATAGACAGAAAGATAGATAACAGATAGATAGATGGATAGATAAATATATGGAATATCTAAATTTAGTAATAACAATAGAGTCAGGCCAAGTCCGTGAGTCGATATGCAGCTGCACTAAAGTTGCCTCAGTCAGTCATGAGTTGTTTGGGTTTCATGATGTTGCAAAATCATTCTTTTGCAAGACACGACCCCCTCTCATTCGTTACCCGGCTGTCAGACGCCATCAGCGTTACTTGCTGGGTCACCGAGAGTGTACATTATTACCTGAAGGGATGTTAGAATTATTCATCTGGCGAGAGAGAAAGAATCATCATTTGATATCGTGGTCCTATTTGCATTGCGGATGTGGACAGCTTCGGTGGCTAGGAACTCGGTTCGAATCCTGGTTGTTTCTGCGGGAGTCGGCCCACAGTCAACCCAGCTGTTCATCCACGCTTAGGGGGTTGATCGATAAAATGGGTACCTGGCTAAGGCTAGGGTGTATATATATATATATATATATATATATATATATATATATATAT
>JAYMFT010406376.1:0-33690 GCA_038088735.1 Panulirus argus | reverse complement strand
TTCTCAAAAATTTGTAAATACTTTCCCTGTCTGTTTTTCCCCCTTTCTCAATTCTCTCTAAATTTCAATTAGGGCCCGGCCTTGATGTGGACTTTTGTCCATGACTGGAGCCTTCAACATAAAAAAAAAAGTACACTACAGGTGTTTTTCATTACCTAAAACATATCAATTATATTCCAGTCTACCCTGTCTTCTCTATTCCTGTGTCATATACTTAGGGGCAACCTCATTAAAAATAAACATTTGCAACACTCATATCCACTGATGTATACACTCCACATATCCTTTCCTCACTGTCAATTTCAACTGATAACCCCACAACTCCTTTTTTAATTTTCCACTCTCACTCCCATTACGTCAATTATCATAAACAGTTAGACCTACTTCATCAATTAGTACTTTCAGTTCTATCCAAAAATTATCCTTCCTTAATTTACTCTCCTCTTTCATTACATGAGGTTAATGTAACTGATTCAACAATTCTACACTTACCATACTTGAATATCACAACTAAGAATCCTACAAGATTACATATTTGTACTCACATATCTCTTAAAACCACAACTTTCATCAAAATTCCCAAAATTTTCCTTGCATAGATATATGTAATATCTAACAAACCTGATCACAAACCACTCTATTCTATTCAATGCAAATGTCACACTACCCTGAACTCTGCCTTCCACAAACCTATCCCAATCACCCCTTCCTAAAAACACATTTTTTTCCATTCTATAATGTTTGTCACTTATTTTCATCAAATCATATTTTCAACCATGCACCTCACTAATGTTTTTTCACACAAAAACTCCGTCTCATATCTTTATCTGTTCTCATCTGCACTATAATACACAGGTTATGGTTATCCAACTCAATGTGATAATAACCTCCTTCGTTAGGTTTTCTTTCCAACCCTGAGAGCCTCGTTTTCCAAATCGTATAAAAATGTATTAAACTTTACAGTTTCAAAGATATTCGTAAAGCAATAAAAAAATATTATCATTTCATCCACTACTGTCACTCTGATCGTGCACAGAAGCATTGTAGCTCTGTTAGTGAAGCAACCCAGTGTCAAGTGAGTTGCCATTACGTGTTTTCCCATTTATTTTATCTACACCAAAAACTTATTACTGTTTATTATGAAGCTCTGTCATATATAATATATCTTTTCTTTTTTACATAATCATTGTGATTAACTTGTAATTTTTTCACAACAAAATTACATAAGTCTGTAAAGTTACCACCTGCAATTAGCAACACTGCTTCCAATTGTGCTAGAAACAACTTCTGCCTTATCTTGGCCAACCTTCAATGCTGGAAAAGTCAGCATCCATAAAATCACTCTCTACATGATCTAAAGACAGATCATCATTATCAAGGACTTCAGGACCATCTGCCTGGTCCCCTAAATATAGATAAAAGGTGCAAAATTTCCCTTTTATAAAACTCTCATGAATGGGTTATTAGCTCAGCTAGTTGCTGACTGACAGTAGGGAGAAATGATCATGCACTGCCAACTAGATGACAACATAGGCACAGCAAGTGGCCTTGAAATGGAGGTGCGAAGCTCAATGCGTATATTCATATATATAGGAGTTGCTCACCTCTTGTAAATTTACTTATGGAGGAGTTAAGGGGTTAGAGTAAGGTTTCATACCTGTCCATAAGGGGTTCCAACAAAAACATTTAAATGCATGTTTGTTGTTTTACAATATACACACTTTTCTGCTTACAAAACTTTGAATATACATCCAGTTCTTTTACCATCTGATGTCTTCTTCTGTAATGCTATCCATACTGACGTTACCCCCAAGTACCTATAACCCTTTACAACTAATCTTCTCTATTCATAAATGATATTCTAAAAATAAAGACTTGCATCAAGCTTGAATTTACTTTCAACATCCTCCTCTTCCACACACAAGAGATTTATCATTAAACCAAACTCCTCCTCTGGTTAACTTTTCATCAGACTAACACTCACATAGAAATGTGGCAACTTCCATTCTATTCCATCTTGATGCTCCACAATCATACCATAACACACATATCACTAAATGCCATAAAAAAAAACATTAAGCTACCATGTGACCTTACACACATTTACTTTAAAGCATCAACTCCAACCACCATTTGCTCACTCACTGAGGTACTAACTCCATAATAAAAATAAAAGATTATTCATTCTTCCAAGTACCATATACAATTAAATCTCCTCAAGTACCATTTTAGTGTTTCACCATAAACCTCTATCATATCCATAAATACTACATACATTTTCTTCCTTTGTTTAGTAAAGAATGCTTTAGTGCTTGCCGCAGAAGACCCTCTTAACTTCCAAAATCCTCGTCCTCACACTTCAGGAATCATTTTCACATAATCAATGACAAATCTCTCAATAACCAACAAAATAAAATATGCTTCAGTTTTGATCCTCCAAAGTTCTTAAATCATTATTATTATTCTCTTTAAGCTTTTACGATGAAACAAGCACAGCTTTCATTATAAGGCAAATAACGTTAATCAGTACTAACACACTGTCCATACATGTTTAACTTCAGATTCACCTCTGCTTACTATAACCATCCTCCCACCTCATCACTGTTTTTCCACTTATTTCTCACCCTTTTGTAATGCTTTCCTCTTCCCAGCTATCTATTCCAAAATATCCCAACTTACAGTCTTATCAAACATATCCTGACATCTCTTATACCACCTGTTACTTCTTTGCATTACACATCACAACTCAGAGACACATCATCATTAACAAGTAATCACCCAACTCTTTTTAAGCAGCCCTTCACTTTGAACCTTACTATTTCCTTTTCTACTTAATTTTTCCTTCATCCTTTCCTCTTCCTTAAGAAAAAAGAATGATAGAAGTCAAAATTATATAAGCGAAATAACAAAACATTCCAAACACATCCTCTCGTCTAACTGACCAAATACATTAAAACATGAGCACCTGGCACAAAAGAGGGACGCGACAGAAGTATCACCCATTAGCTTTATTAGCCAAGAGGCCCAATAAATTCCACAAGCTACACTTTGGCTTACATAGCAAGCCTAATGCCTATATCACTAGTCAGACTTCATCTTGAAGCCATTCATTTTAACAGCTAAAAAAAAAGTTGGACCTCATCATACTGTGTACATTCACCATGCATATCTGGCATTCAAGAGTGAATAAACCATTTCAGTGACATAAAACCAGAATAAATTCCACCAAAATTTGTATATACGAGTTTTAGCCTTTATATGCATTTATTATCAATATTACCATGATGGGAGCCTTTGGAGTATATGCCAAAATAACGATCGTTAACCAGGAAAAACACTAATCCGTGAGAAGTATCACCTGCCTACCCCCAAATTGTGTGATATTATGTATATACTTTTCTCTTACAAAATTAATCTTAAAGAAAACCATAACTGTTAAAAAAAATTGTCTGATCTCAAATGATGCACAGGGAAAATATAACTAATTTAATCATCTACTAATTCCCCTTTATCTGTAAACCTACTTCCAAAATACTACTGACAGTCGGAGTGCTAGGAGAGCACCTGATACACAAAATTTCATCACACAAATTGAAGCATTTTACATCAGCTGAAAGTTGTTCAATTACTCAGGTTCCATGGGTACACTGTTCTGGGTAAAAAATTACAGTGACTATAGAAACATCTGAAAATATACATAGCTACAAACAATTTTATTCTAAAGAGTAATTTTAACCTCTTCAGTCACTCTGCTGGATACCAGGAGACAAAACTTAATACTACAGTGTTCCTGTTACCTGTGTACTGATTTCAATCGCATGACCAGAACACTGATGGTGCAGTGATGACAGATGCAATAAAATCTAAATAAATATTCAAGAGCACTGGCTAATAACCACAGCTAAGAGGGTTCATCACATAGCTATGCACTAACTGAAAAGTCTTATCTGATGAGACAGTACAATACTGATTCATCTCTGGTTATGTCAGATTAAGAAACTAGAATGTACTGATAACAAGATATCATTAGAAATTGGCATCAGTATTGCAAGTCTTGTTCTGTGCGATATTGTGTAGCAGCATCTTCAGTCACAAAAAAATCAAAGCACATGTACATAATTTATATGTGTTAAATTTATATGCTTTGAAATAGCAGATATTGCTTTTTTAAAATCAAGACAAATATTTCATAATGAAATTTTTTTCTTGTTATCAACTATTAACATCTGAATATAATAAAGTTACTACCAAAGGTTTATTCATGGTATACATTCACTGGTAAATTAACGAGCAAACACTCACGACTTTTACATGTCAGATCACCATATACAATTAAGAATCTTGGCAATAAAAATAAATCTAAATACTATGTGCAAACACAATGCACTAAACATCCGTTTGAATTCCAATGAAAAGAGATTTTAGTAATTGCTTCTATCAAAAAATATAACCCCTTCCAAGAAGTATGCTGCATAACACATACAATCTCCATCCTTCATTAAAACATGGAAGAAATAAGAAGGTGGACTGAAATTTCCTTAGAGGAACATTCATTTCACATGGCTAGGAATATTTGTACCATCTACCATTAACACAATTTTACATTATGTTGCAACCCCTTAGGGTTGTTCATATATGTCAGCTACTGATATCAAAAACAGTACGCAAGATACACCTTTGTAAAAATTCTTATTCAAATAATAATTACTATGACAAAATATTGTGTTGATATTCACCACCAACCTCTTCCCCCTCTGCCACCTCTTCTGCCTCCTCGTCCTCCACCATATGAATCAGACCCACGAAAACCTCTTCCTGATGGGTTGTATGGTGGAGTCCCACGTTGAAAGTTACCATAATGACCACCTTGATGAGGTCCATAGCCTCCTCTGCCTCTACCACGTGGTGAGTAGAAATTGGGGCCTCCACGACCCCTCCCCCTGGAGTTCTGAGGACTCCCATAGTATCCTCCACTTCCCTGGTGATGATTAAATCCACCCCCTCTATACCCTCCACCTCGGTTTTTATTCGAATTTTGGAAACTACCCCTCCCTCGCTGTTGGTTAAACTCTTGATCTAAGCTTTTCATGACATCTATAACATTGTTCTCATCAAAACTACGACTATTATTATAATCCCTTCCCGTGTTTCCTCTCCCAACAGTTTTAGCAATAACTGTTGGGATATATTCTTCCCGTGAACACTTTTCTTCACCTGACTTATTGAAATCTTTATACCAACCCCTACCATCACTTGAACTTGTGTGCTCTTTGTCACTTGTATCTTCATTGGAATCATTTCCAGACTCCTTTCGAGTCCTCACAGGCTGAGGTTCATATCTTTCTGTTTCATCACTGTCTACAGATTTTCTCTTTTCAGAAGTTTTAACTCCAGATTTTAATGCTCCAGTGTTATTAATGACAGACAATATGGCACTTACATCTACTTTTGCCAGACTATCAATAGGTTTGATTGCACTAGAATCAGAGTTAAAAGTTTTACTAATTCCGGCTATTACAGTGATAGCTGAACTGGAATTAGAAGTACTTGTAGTAGTAACTGTCTTGGTTTCCTCTGAAGTTGTTGCAGTAACATTCTTGGTGACTTCAGAAGCTACAGTAGTAACACTCTTGGTGCTTTCAGCAGTTGTAACAGGAGCAGGACTTTCATTTTTTCTCTTGTCTTTACTATCTGCCTTTTTATGTGATTCACTCTTACTATTTCCTTTGGTATTATTCTCCTTTTCAGTTTTACTTTCACTTCCCTTCTTACTATTATGTCCTTCTCTCCCAGATTCATCACTAATATCCATATCATCTTCAGTGTCTGAAGCACTGATGTCCATATCTGACCCTGAGTCTAGATTAATTTGCTTTATTCCAGACTTTTTCACTCGCAAATCTAGATCATCACCACTTGCAAACAAAGACTGAATGGAAGGTACAGGTTCTCCCTTAGAGTGAGGTGAGTGATCTGAGAGAAAACTGTAATCATAACAACGGTAATCACTGTCAGTGCCTTTTGGCTTTATACTCACTAAATTTTTTCTGTGATCACTATCCTCGCCTTCAGATACTAGTTCCCTTAAGTTACTTCGAGATGGTGCACAAAAAGCTGGAGGCAGAGGAGGTGGACGCAGAACCCCTGAAAATCCTTTCTCAAAGGCAGGGGGAGAGGATGGTGTATCTGAATTCAGTGCTTCTAACTCTTCTTTACCTGGTGGTTCACCCCAGTTGCGGTCATCTGACTCGTCATCATCTGGATTACTATACTGTTCATAATCAGACCAACTTTGGCTGAAACCCCTTGGAATCAGGTCATAATCAGCTCCTGATCCACTGATTCCATCATCTAATACTTCAGGAGGAGGTGGGGGTGGAGGTGGAGGTGGAGGAGGAATCCATGTAGAATTCGTTTCATATGATGGATAAGGAGGCTGTTCACTAGTAGGAGGGGGGTAAACTGGCTTGGGCGATGTTTCACCTGGTGCTGTGTAAGGGTAAAGTGGTTTAGGGGTATATGATGTGGGAGCAGCAACAGGCAATGGAGTATATGGAGAAGGTGGTTCAGTGTTAGGTGGATTACTTGAGCTATTTGGAGGGAGAGGTATAGAGAGGCTAGGAGGTGGACGGGTAAGATCTGGCATTGAAGGGTTAGGGTTGGAAGTGGGAGCGGATGTGGGAGTGGGGGTGGTAGAGGGTTTGGAGGGCTCATATGTAGGAGCTACTGGAGATGTAACACTGCTGCTTGTACTCCCACTTCCTCCACTAGATTTACTCAAGTAAGCTTTTCCAAAGGTATCCAGAAGTTCAGCAGCACTCATGGGTTTCAGATCCTGAAAATAAAAAAATCTTTGAACATTTTTCAGAAAAGGAACCTGTCAGAAGATTCTGTATATACTAAAATATCATACTCTGGAAACAATATGTAAATATGGAGCACACACTATATTTTTGAGGTCTTAACTTCAGAATTCACTACTTCCATCTATGATCATTAGTTATGTTCCATTTACAATGGATGTATCAAATGCACACAGGGATGCACCTTCTGCTGGAATTCATTTACATTTAGGATATGTCTCAAGTCCTATATGAAGGAATACATTAAATACATTATATAAAAAAAGAAAGTCTGCACTGTGGAGGTGTGTCGGTTAGGAGTACCAATACCTTTGGTGGAAGGCAGACACTTACCATAGAGGTAGTAACACCTGGGTGTCAGGAGTAGCAACAGCAATGCAGTGAATTTAGATGTCAAACTTCAATATTCTTAAAATCTAACAATTAAAATGAAGAATAATTTTCCAAAGCTTTCATCTCTCTTTCAAGATCTCTTCAGGGAGAAGTTTCAGGAACACTACAAATGTATATAAATAAAACTAAACAAAGAACAAAGTTCCTCACCTGACCCAGCAATAACTAAAGAACAAGGTTCTGCAGTAAACTCACTAGTAACTGAGGAACATGGTTTCTGACCTGACTTCACATGTAAACAGTTGCTGACGATGCAAAATGTTGAAACTAATCTCACAAGTACGTAAATCATTTCTGTGTACTTTGTGCTTATATTTGAGGCATGAACCATGGTTAAAGTCCAAATGACTTTTCTCACATTTAGCACAAGATGAGCATATCCATGATTAATTTTCAAGTCATCTTTACTTACACTAACCAAACACTTAGTTGTGCTACCAGTTTTCTTCATTACTACCTTATCTGGGTCTATGTGCAACTCTTCCATACCAAGATTACAGACATGGATATAAGGTGAGAGATAACAAGAAGAAATACCAGAAAAAGATATTAAATACCCAACATCTGAGATATAACATATCATAGAGAAGTGCTAATCATATTATAAGTTATGGATGTTACATGAAATTCTGTGACCTGTATCTCAATAATATATATCAGCTTAATATCAATATTGACTACTTATGTACAACACTGCATGACAGTAATAAATAAAAAGTGTTGGTCGTGCAGAATTTCTCTGAAGCAAAAATCAGGTACTGTAAATCTGGAGTGATAAGCAATGTTCTCTGATTATGTAAAGATTTATCTTTGCACATCTTGACACTAATGTACAGAGAAAGAGGGACTGAAATTTGAAAAAATCCACTGGTTTTAAAAATATGAAACTGCATATGCAGTACACATCACAAAGTAAAAACATATGGACATATAGAATACCTAATGTTTATATTTTTACCTTTGGAGGCTGAATTGGAGAGTCATATGAGCTAGTAGGTGTGTGAGAATATTCCCGGTCTCTAGATTTATGACTGTAGTCACGTTCAGATACCACAAGGTCTCTACTGCTGCTCCTGTATATCTCCCGAGATTCTGAGATGCCATCGCAGGAGTCCCGGGAATCCCTAGAGCTTCTTGAATTTCTATGTTCCCTTACTGATGCATACTCTCTTCGGTCTAAAGAATCCCGATCCCAGGAGTCTCGGGCATCTCGAATCTCTTCTGAGTCCCTTCTTTCATCAGTATCCCTTAAACTTCGGGGCTCCTTACTGTCTCGAGTATCTCTGACATCTCGTGATTCCCAACTTTCATGAGCTTCAAAGGCATCTCGAGAATCTATGATCTCCCAAACTTCAGCATTATCCTTGACAGATTCAATAACTTCAGGAGAATGAATATCTTCAGTATCTTGTTGGGACAGTGTTTGAGGAGATAATTTTTTGGGGGATGCTTCATCTTTCCTGAGAGCAGCTAAGCGACTGTCCAGATCCCCACTCATTCCCATTAAAGCATCTTTGGCAAACTCTGCAAGTTTTGCTGAGTTCAAAAATGAGTCCAAACCTGTTAAAAAAAGTAAATTGATAATAAAATTTTTTTTGTCTCTATTCAGATACTTTTTGCTGATTCAACACACTTTCTTTAGCTTTTATGCTTTCCAAAGAAATGTACACCAACTACAAACAACACAACCTGATCAAGCAATGAATACCTATCTATCTACATCTCTATTGCCTGTTCCACTGCAATGAATATCACAACTGAGTAAAATTAAGAGTGAGGTGAAGAGATACAGGTAGAGAATTATTCAATCATACATAAGCCAACATTTGTTCATTTTCAACTTACAGGGGTAGCAAACTCTCTCAGGCAAAGTTTAACACAACCTGAAATTTATATGAAGCTTTAAGTGATTGAAAACCACAGAAAATTAATGGAGACCTTCTGATTATGCCAGAATTTCAGATCAAATTTGGGAAGCCAAGGATACTACCCCTACCCCACAGTGTCAGCTAAAAAAGCAAAATGTTAAATTATGAAAAAATTATATATATACTTTTCTCCTCTTTCTTCTGCACAAGGAAAAGTTACCCTGCAAATTCTGTACACTTTTTGGTGGTAGGTATCACAGAATCTGGACTGCATAATCTTTTTATGTATTTATAATCAACCCAGCACCATGGGGCAACATGTTATCATTGGACTGAACTAGGCATAAAAAGCAGCTGGGGAAATCATGGAAAGGTCTGTGGGGCCTGGTTGTGGACAGAAGGATGTGATTTCAATACATTACACATGACATCTAGAGAATGGAACACAAGCAAATGTGGCCTTTCTTTGTCTCTTCCTGCACTTCCTCGCTAACTCAAGAAAAGGCAAGCACACGTGAAAAAAGGACTATTTTCTATGAAAGAGTTCTGATGTTACCCAGGACCTTTCTAATGGCTCCTGCAGCCCATGGCTGCACTACTTCCAGAAGCAGGGAAATGAGGACCCCTTTGGACTGACAAGTTTTTGACAAGACTGTGCTCCCATGGATTCAGCCTTGCCAAAAGTGACTTTTCACTCTCAGTGTAATCCCTAGCAGGCAGAGCCTAGTAACACTGACTGCATAATCTTAAAGAGGATATATACACTATTAAGCAATGGTATATTCACTGATAATGAACCTCTAAATTCTACATTTTATTACGTTCATTTTAAGCACTGTTAATAATTACATTGTTCACAATTTATATTTAAATTCAATTTTCACATTACAAAGTAACTGTACATTTCCTTGTGACTTTTCAACTTTACAACTGATCATTTTTCTTAAATCTGCTTTATAAAACTGTGCATTTTAATATCAAGCTTCGGAGGGCACATGCTGGGGTGTCCTAATGTGCATAAATATAACCGGATGAGAAAAAGGAAGAAACAGGTAGTATGTTTGTGGAAAGGAACCTGGATGTTTTAGCTCTAAATAAAACTAGGCTCAAGGGGATGGGGGAAGGATGGTTTAGGAATGTCTTATGGGTAAAATCAGGAGTAAGTGTGAGGACAAGAGCAATGAAAGGGGTAACACTTTTGCAGGAGGAGGAGTTCTAGGAATATGTAAAATTGTATAAAGTAGATAATCACAAAAGAGGATTACAAGAAGTGGGAGACTGTTTATGCTTTTACACCTGGAAACAAGAGGAGTGAGTAAGTCATGTGTTTCAGCAGGAGCTGAGTAGGTGATCTGAATGCAAAGTGGGTAATATAGCAGCAGGAAGTATAACTAGGGGGCCGCAGCATACCCAGTGTTGTAACTGAAAATGAACAGCTTGTGGAGTTGAGTGCTGAAAAAGGACAGGTGATAGGGAACACCTGGCTTCAACAGGAATATTCAATAGAAAAAGTAGGGTAGATTGTGGGCATGCATTATTGGATAATGTAGGATAATTTACTAACTGATATGCAGGTATGAGAGACTATGATATGAATGTGCAGAAAGGGACAGCTAGCAGGATGTCTGATTACTACTTGGTGGAGGCGAGAGTGAAGATTTGCTAAGACTTTTGAAAAAGAAGAAATTATATGGGTAAGAAAAGGATGGTGAAAGTGAATGAACTTGTTAAAGAGGCTTATGTGAAGAGAAACTATGAGAGATCTGGTGATGAATGGCAAAGGATGAGATAAAATGAAGCTAAGGGACTGGACAATAAAGGAATGGCATTTACAGAAGCAGTGCTTACATGTGTGAGAAAAGTGTGGAATGTGGGAGGTAACTATATTAAAAAGGGTAGTGAGTTGTGGGATGATGTTATATTGCTAGTGAAAGAGAAAAGAGAGGTACACAGGCATTATTTGCCAGGAAAAAGTGCAGGTGATTGGGAAATGTACAAGAGAAAGCAGCACGAGGTCAGGAGGATGCTGCAGGGTTTGAAAAAGAGGGGTAGGCAAGTATTAAAAAACTTCAGGGAGAATAAGAAAATGTTTTGGAAGAAGGTTAACAGTATAAGAAAAAAAGAAAATATTACTGCATCAGTGATGGGACAAGATGGGGAATGGTAACAGGCAGAGATGAGGTGAAGAGAAGGCATGAGTACTATGAATGTAACTGATGTGGGGTGTTTTGGATGTAGAGGTATGCAAAGTGAAATAGTCATGGCATTAGGGAATTGAGAAGAGGTAGTGAAAGTCTTGCATAAGATGATGTGTGGCAAACAGTATGGAATGGATGAAATTTAAGATGACTATTTTAAGAAACAGGGTGACTAAGTTATTGATTGGTTAGTTAAAAATTTTCAGTGAGTGTATGGATGATGGTGAGGTACCAGGGGATTGGTAGAATGCCTGTATAGTGCCACTGTATAAAAGCAAAAAGGACAAAAAAAAATGTTTTAATTAAAGGGGTATGTGTTTGTTGAATGCACCTGTAAGTTGTATGGAAGAATGTGAAAGAAAGGGTGGTGGCATGCACCGAGCATCAGTTGGGGAGGAACAATGTGGTTTCAGAAGAGGAAGATGTGTGGATCAGGAGCTTGCTTTGAAGAACAGGTGAGAGAAATAAGTAAAAATAACAGAAGGATTAGTATGTGGCATTTATGGATCTGGAGAAAACATGTCAAGAGGCTGATAGAGATGCTTTGCAGAAGGTGTTACATATATATGGTATTGGAAGAAAGCTATTATAAGCAATGAGGAGTTTTATTAAGAAAGTAAGGCATGTGTGCTTGTAGAAAAGAAAGGGGACAAGTGGTTCTAGGTAAAGGTGGGTCTGCAGCAGGGGTGTGTGATGCCACCACTGCTGTTCAGTCTATTTATGGATGGGCTGGAGAGGGAGGTCTATGCAAGGGTTTTGGAGGAGCATGTGTTCAGTCTGTCAGGGGTTGAGGTGCCTGGGATATGAATCAGTTACTATTTGCTGATAACAAGGCACTGGCAGTAGATTCAAGTGAGAAACTGCAGAAGTTGGTTTCTGAGTTTGTGAGTGTGTGCGAAGGAAAAAGGTGAGTTAACGTAAATAAAGGCAAGCTTAGCAGAGGAGAAAGTTAGTTGGAGTGTAAGCTGGACAGGAGAGAACTTGGAGGAAGTGAAATGTTTTAGATACCTAGCAGTGGATGTGGCAGCAACTGGAACCATGAAAGCTGAACAGAGTTAAATGGTGGGTGACAGGGCGAAGGTCCTGGGCATATTGAGGAATTTGTGGAAAGAGAGGTCATTGTCTTAGGATTTCCTTTCCATAGTTTATATGCAGCTTGATGATATTCTGCTGCCTTATAATACAGAAGACATAATCACTGGGAAAAAAGCAAGTTTTCTTAGTGTGTATTGCTTGGGAAATGAAGTTCCTTTCCAAGAGTGAGGGACTTAAGGCTAAGAAGCCGCACTAAAGTTCACCAGTAATAGAGACTTATGCCATGGCCAACACTTGAGAGACTTCCCAACGGGAATGTGTATCAGAGATATAGATAGAAAGATAAAAAGAGTAAGAGCATAATCTAAACTTTCAGAACAAATGGCCCCCTAGATGTTACCAATATGGGGAAATGTTTGGCACACCTCATGGACTAAATAAATATCAATCAGGTGAAGAACATTTCTGGAGGAAAGGCAATGATGGACTGCACAGAAATTATTTTAAGGTTTGGCAAGCAATCTAGGATCTGAAATGAAAGCATGTTCTTGGATAAGATAGATACGGTAATCAATGATGAAGATGGTTTTATCTTCGTCCTTTACAATGTAGAACCCTACAAAGTATTTTATTTCATGCTTTGCTGTTTCCTGCATTAGCAAGGTAGCACAGGAATAGAAGAAAGGCCTCTATCACTTACATCGATTCTCTTATTGTCATGCATAATCCATTGAAACCACAGCACCCTATACACTACCAGGCCCTACAGACTTTTCCTTGGTTTCCCCAAGCTGCTTCTCATGCCCTGGTTCAGTCCACCAACAGCACACCATCCCTTGTATACACACAGAATTGGCATGTGTTAAATCCTTTACAAAGGGTTTAACACATACTGCTTTCTCCAATTAAACCCAATACATCAACAATACCATATGTGCTATTAATTCTCCAAAACTCTGTCAACATATCAGGCAGTAGAGAATCTTCTTGGTACCTCTTTTAAGTTACAGATCTTTATTATACTGTTCTAGTAACATTTCTTCCCCTCTTGACTTGTGGTTCTGATGTACTTAATGTACGACTTGATAATCACACATCTTAAAAGAAAAAACTGCCACTTCAACTAGCTGCATCAAAATCACACAACAGCACTATAATGTCAAACTTTTACAATAACATAGCTTTCTTGAAATGACATTATACCTCCTTCCAAGCTGCCCAACCCACCTGAGGAACCTGAGTCTGGAAGTGACAAATCTTCATCATCACTGTTCTCTGGTGATGGGGCATCAATGGTTGGAGAGGGGACTGGGCTTGGTTCTGGCAGGGTTTTCATTTTTTCCTCCAATTTACTCTTTAATGTCTTTACTCTATTCCCAAAGTTTTTATATGCCTGCAATTTAGAAAAAAGTAAAAGGTCATAAATATGAAAAAATAAACAAAATAATGCTCTCTGGGTGTAGGATCTGACAGTATATTAATAGGATTCCAAAAAGCTGCATGTGGCAAAATTACCTAAGAAAAAGAATTTGCATGTCATTATCAATTAACAACTTAAAAAGCTGTCTCTCCACATGGAAATGTCACTTACATGATTATGTAAAGATTTAACCTCCAACATTAAAACTGTAAGGATTCTAAACTCACATTAGCCACCATTTTTGCTTCCCCACGCTGAGTCTCATAAAAAATTTCAGCTTGTTCAAGCAGAGTGACAAGCTGCGTCCTCTCTTCTACTTCCTTTTGAACGGATGCCATGTAACACTCCAGAGCAATCACAGCTTCCTCAAATTCCTCCATACGTTCTCGACTTGTTCCACGCTCTATTAGTCAGACAAAATCAACTTCATGTAGGCCTCACAAGTGAAAAATAAAGCAACTGTTTTTCAAAAAAGATATGCATCAAATATAAATAAGATATACATCAAATATGAGGGAGGGAGCAGGGGCTGGAAATCTTCCCCTCCAGTTTACTTTTCCAAAAGAAGAGCAGAGAAGGCATCCAAGTGAGGATTTTCCCTCTAAGGCTCAGTCCTCTGTTCTTAACGCTATCTTGCTAAAGTGGGAAATGGCGAATATGTATGAAAAAAAAAAAATAATAAAAATAGTTTTTGTATACATACATGTATTCACTAATTCCCACATTAGCAAGGTAGCATCAAGAACAGATAACTTAGCCTGAGAGGGGAAAAATCCTCTTACCCACATTCAAATATGACAAGCAAAAACAAAATATTACCTTATCCATCACAAAATCATCAACATCAATACCTCTCTTACAGTATGCATGAAGACTATCCAACACATGTAATACACAGAAAGAATGCAGAATTTGCTATTCCACTCTATCCTTTCTCATGCTTGAAGGATTTTCACATTCAACAGATTCCTATATAAAGAGCCAAATTCTTATTTCTTTTCACACTTTATTGTCATTTCCTATCTTAGCAAGGTAGTGCAAGGAACACATAAAGAAAGGACACATTTGCTCACATCCAATCTCTAGCTTTCATGTACAATGCACCAAAACAACAAACTCCTATCCACAACCTGGTGCACACTCTTTTCCATCGTTCATCACAAGTCCATGAACAGCATATCAAATCCTTAATGACAAACAATTTTAGTGCTTATCCAGTTTTCAAGGTACACTCATTGCACATGCAACAAAAACACTTATTACCATTAAATTACCAAATATATTTTGGGCAGAGCAAACCTGAAGCAGCTGACAACAGGCCATAAATGCTTGTCATTGGATGGTCTGCAGCACAAGTGAAGATAATCAGTAAAATCTGTAAAGTATCCATGAAGTAATCTTAAGAAATAAGGGAATACTAGGTGGGTATGTTTCCTTCTGACACAGCGTGATACTTTACAAAAAATTAAGTACAACAGCCTACCAAGCAAAAAAGCTTTATGCTCACCTTTGACAGTTTGCCTTAGCTGATTGATCTCCTCATCAGTCAATGAGAAATCTTGGTTCTTCAGATCCGTTAACAAAGATTCTGTTGTCTTCTCTAGAGCAACTACTCCTCTAATTCCTTCTACTAGGTGTACAGGCTGTAGAAAAAGAAATATGGTAAAAAAAAAATCAAACCAGCAATTTTCATTCAGTTTTCCTATAACAGCCATTACAGTTGTGAACATCAATGCAGCCATGCACTAAACTCCTTTAATGAAAAGATTTCAAGATGTGACAGTACTTTCCCGGTTTTCAAAACTGGCTACAATCTGAAATCAGGAAGTGACTCAAATGAACAATGCAGGTACACTGAGCAGTTGGAAAACAAAAGCAAGAACGATTAAGTATGAAACATGGTGTAAATATTAAAGGTATAGCTCATACCGTTGCATTAAATTTCAAATCTCTTTTTTCTTTCTCTTTCTGTTTTTGCTAACTACAGTCTTAGTACACATGATGAATGTATCCAATAACTTAAATGGAAATATGAAGTTATCTACTGAAACATTTCTGGACATTGCAACTATTCTTTATAACATAAAGAATCTGAATCTAAAACATATTATACTAATGAGATTTTAGCTAAATGACATTCCCTTTATGCTCATTCATCCCTAAGAGATACCAGAATGTGTTATCTTCGGGAAATGTCTTCACTTCCTTCATTGATATATTATCTGCCCTGACCTTCTTCCTGAGCTAGCTCGTAATCCAAATATAGTTTAATCAGCAATCCCTCCATGACCTACATCACATAAGAAAATAATGCCACATTCTCTAAATCACTAAGTCTTGATAAAGTTAGATATGACCAACCATGGTACACATATCCTGTTTTGTAAAAAAAATTCATTAAACCTTTTAGTAAAGACTCTGGTACATTTGTTTATGTTAAATGTTAAAATTTCTTTCAGTTTTTCAGTTTCAATACTTTATTCCTTTATAATAATTGATTCAAGTCTTGTACGCAAGGCTTAAAAATAGGTCTGTATATATCTTTATGTCAGTAATAACACAATTTATGTCTGGGTTTATCATTATATCAGTGATCCTCAAGTAGTCATGTGTCTGCCTGTCTGTCTGTTTATCCTGCAGTATGCCTTTCCTATAATCAATATTCCAGTAAAACATACCTATATCTCTGACCCTATTCCTCTGGGAACTCCCATCAAAGGGGTGGCTTCAGCAAAAGTGTCTCCACTTATCTCTGTCCTTACGTGCCTCCCTCTAATACACCTTTACACACATTCTTTCACCATTTCTCTCCCTCCAGTACTCTTCCACTCTATTTCCCTCTGTCACAGATGGTCTTCCTCTCACAGCAACCACTTTTCTCATATCGTCATACACTTTCCTTGAAAACTCCCCAGCTTGCATTCTTTCCACATGCCCACACCACCTCAAAGTATTATGTTTCACTCAACTCAGTAATTTAGGTTGATGTTAGTTAAGCAGTAGTATGTCAATTAAAATGGACCATTATCAAAAGGATATTCAACTCAAATCAACATCAATCATTACTGGCTTTACATTACCTGAAAACTGGAGAGAACAATCTCATTTTCTGAGGCATTAACTGTTCCAACATTTTCCACTATTTCAGTCACATCTGAGATGAACTTGGCATCATAGATCCCTCTCTCCTCCCATATATTGAAAATCCGTCTAATTTTGGGACGGATCTTTTCATCTCTGTTGAAATTCATTATAAACTTATAAACAAGTTAATTCTTAGCCCTCTTCATTCACATGGATAAAATTTTACAATACTATGAAAAAGTCTAAGAGGAAACTTTACATCATTCAAAATTCATCAAAAAGGGAAAAGCTTTACATATCAATGAGGAATAACAATTTATGAAAAATCATGGTAAAACACATAAAGGAGAGATATGTTACTGACTCATAGTGTGTTATAAAAAAATAAACTAAGGAGAACAAGGAAAAAGAAGCAATTCTAAAATGTGCAGCATATAAAAAATATATAGGTTTTGTGTCAGAGAAATTCTCTTCTGGGCCTAAACATCTAGCTATGGATGTGCTCCCATCCAGCTTTTGTTTATGGCAACAGATTACATGGAAAATCCACAGTATATAGCCCAATAAACAAGTGCATACTCTCTTGGTTGTCAAATAAGAGAAATGCTATTACTTGCACTAAGTAAAAAAGTGCGTCACAAAAACAAAAGATTCCTCAGTGGCAAAAACAGGGTAAAAAATGTTTGTATGAAAGTAGAAAAACAGGATTATAAAAGTTAAAGTAATGTTGACAATAAAAATTAAAAGAAAAAATGAGATCTTAGAAGGACTATATAGTGTCAAATACTGCATCAGATCACAAATGGGATGTGATTTTTGCTGAAGGGAACCTGAAATGCAAAAAATTAACACTCCACCTTATGCAGTAATTTCCTCAGCAACTACAACCAAAGATTTGCTGCTTACATTTAAATAATAATATTATTCTGCAAAACCAAGTTATATATAGGTAAGCAACATCAATATAATGCTAAATTTATGTGAATTTATGATTCTGTTTGTCTTCTGTTCCAATCTCACCAGATGTCATTCAACTTGTGGCTAAAACTTTTATTGCTTAACCTTTCAGATGACTTAAAGAGTTAGAATGGACAGAGTTTGCCCAACAATAATATAAGAAAACACCTAAAAAACCTTCTCAAGATACTCTGTATTCAATAAAGCAACTCACCTGACTAAAGGAGCAGCTTCTTTGATCGCTGTGGCAAAGTGCTGCACTATGTCCAAGATCTTCTTACGCCGTGCATTTTGTACAACATCATTACATACATAAAACAAGGTCAGCCGATGAGGTACCTTTGCTGTAAGAGATATCATTTATCAAGAGACCTTATGATGTTAAAGTTAAATTAATGTAAAGTACAAACAAAACAAACAACAATAAAACCAATTATGACAATAATGATATTACTGACAAAATCAAAGAAAAAAAAGAAATTCATTGACATAATGTTGATGGTGACAATGAATAGGAAAAGCTATGCTGAAGTAACATAAGTGCCCCTGTTGAGTAATATTACATCAAAGTATAATACAAACAGGTTTGATCAAAATCCAACTTAGTTTAGCTAGAAACCATCATTTATGGCCATCTGGACATACGATGTCCAAATGCTTGATCTTTTTGTTCTCATGCTAAGGATCAACAAAATAAGCAATCATGCTAAAGTTGATTAAAATCCAAAATGATTACATGATGCCATTAATCGGACACTAAAGTTCAAGAAAACATATCTAGGCTCATAAAAAAATCTTGATGACTTATTCTAGGTAATGAAGCCAAAAATAATGTTGTCCTTGCAATAAGTGCAATTAACATCCTTAAATCATGATCAGTGTATGAATCATAAACTTCCATACTAACAATAACTTTCACTCCACCTTATCACAAACAATTCCCCTAGCACCTTTACTTGAAATATATCTGGCCCTTCTCAATTTTTGCACTAAACCTATCCAACTCTCGTTAGCCAACCTCTTCTCCTTTTAACCTCAACTATAATACTTTATATCTTCTTCATTAACTTTTCATCTACCATATGTTCTAAATGATCGTGACGTCTTAAAAGACTTTCATCCATGTACCTTTCTAATAACTGTTTTCACACCACACAGTCTTCTAACATCTTCATTCTTTACTCAATCCTTCTAATTCCAAGTCCTGTATATTCTATAAGTTTTTTTATTCTTTCCTTATCCTAGCCTAACAAGAGTTTGATAACCAAATATCACAGGGTACTCCCTTATGCAATCTCTGTGTACCAGCTACATTTAAATTCCTTCCATGCAGCGAATCCTTCACTCCACCTCTATTTTCCTTCCTTAACTTTCACTTCTTCACCACTTAGGTTGATATTATTCTTGCAGCCCATCTCTCTTAAAATCTAGGGTCTTGCTGTTACTTATATTTACTTTCAGCATCTTCATCCTCAACCCATTATCAAAACACCCAAAGTCCTCCCCTGATCCAGCTCACAGAACAGTAACATATCTATCAACCTGAGCAACTGCACTTTAATTTACCTCTGCTCAGCCTTATCTCACCTTGCCCTCATCCCACATATAAATAAAAAGCACTCACCTTTGCGGACTGCACGAGACCATGCCTGGATGATGGAATGGTGGTGGTTCTTGTGTTGAAGGCACCACCGTGAAAGAGACTGTATGTCATCTGATGTCTCTCTCACTGCCGAAAGGCGCTTCTCCAGGGATCGAGAATCCATCTTGCTTTCTCTGCTCTTACTCATTTTACCGAAAAGTGCAGACTACTACACACGAACTTCTTTATTTTTCCCTTTCTCATGCCTTTCCACTCCTTAACTGCCTTTTTTTTTCCATTTTCTAACTTTCCAATGATTTTACTCACAAACCTTCCATGCAACACTTCTTCATAAACACTTAAGCATTACAATAATCTTAATGAGGAAAAGATAAAAATATACATAACCTTCTATCCTTCAAGAACCTTACAAATGTAGGTCAAAATACCATGAACCATACAGTAATCAAATCAGTTTCACCATACAGCAATATACCATACTCATATACTACTATAAGTTTGAAATAATTTCTGTAAACCTGAACATCATTCCTAAACAGATATAACAAACCAGTATATTCAATTCTTCAGGTATACTCTCATGAAGATGGTATTTATAACGAGACATTATAAGCTTTACAACAATACCATCAAAATACATATACCCCATACACTTCTAGAAGGTGCTGACTTCTGCATCTTTCCAACGCCTAACTTCACATGCTGTTTATCTGAAAAGAGAAAATACATGAAGTATGTAGTGAAACATAGGAACAAATACAGTTTTCCTTTAATGATGCTGTATCATTAATTAATTAATTAATCAATAATAATAATAATAATAATAATAATAATAATAATAATAATAATATTAATAATAATAATAAATCAGAATAACAAAAATAATAATACAAAGGAGTACATAAGACTTCAAACAGTAACAAATTAATAAGTCCTTTTGAGGCTGTTTGTGATAGTGGATGATAGTGGAAGATGTCAGAAACTCAAAAAATAGTTTGGTAAAAGTTAGAAAGTATACAGATACTTCAATGAAAATAACATGCAAATTGTAATTGTGACTAAATGTAAGTCGTAGGCTTGAAGCAAAGTATTTTCAAGTCTATTCTCACACGTGTCTATAGGACTGCTTTCAACCACTCTAACTAGCATATCATTCCATGTATTAATCCTGATGAAGAAAAGTACTTCCCCTAATTTGAAGTAAAACATTTGCCCACGAGTTTGTATCCATCACAACGAGTAAAATCATGTGAATCAAGTCTTACGAAACTTGATAGCTCAAGATTATCTAAGCCTTTCATAATTTTGTATACTTATATTGGATTAACTCTTAACCTTCACTTGTCTTAGGTAAATATATTCAAGTCATTTAATCTGCTCCCAGGATTGATTTTTCAGTCTGGAAATCAACTTGGTAGGTCAACAATGTACTGTCTCTGTTCTGCCTATGTCTTTTTAATGTAGAGTGACCAAACCTGAATGCAATATTGAGGATATGGACAAACAAATGCACTGTAAATTCAAAGGCCCTACCTATGAATCCAAGAATTCTGTTCACTCTTTTCACTATTTCTGTGCACTGTTTACCTGGTTTTGGGTCACCAGAGATTTATTAAACCCAAGACTTTTTCTTCATTTACCTTTTGCATTTCAACAAAATTCATACTGGAGCTTGCCTTTTCATTTTTACTACCAATATGAAAAACTGTGTTTATCAATATCAAAATTCATTTGCCACTGTGAGCCCAGTCCATTAATTTGTCCACATCAGTTCGAAGCTGTACAAGTTCAAGTTCATTTGTATAATTATTTCCAAGCTTTGTATCAGCAGCAATTTTAGTATCTTGCAATGCAGCCCATTATCAATATCATTAATATACATGAGAAAGAGAACCAATCACAAGACTGATCCTTGTGGCACTCTACTTTTTATGTTTAACCTTTCTGAGGCTTAACCATTTACCACAACTCTTTGTATATGGCCAGTCAACCAATTTCCAGTCCACTAAGTACAACCCCATCAGTGCCAAGTGACTTAATTTTTGCTGGTAACATTTGATGTGGAACCTTACCAAAAGCTTTTTGAAAATGTAGATAGATAATATCAACTGCTTTACTTTTGTCATATATGTTGATTATTTCAAAAAAGAAATCAAGCAGATTTGTCAGACATGAGAGATTTCAGTGAAAATCATGCTGATAATCAATCATTAAATGGTGGTCCTCTAAATGGTTTACAATTCTATCTCAAATTGTAGCAATTCTATCTCAAATGATGGTTTCTATCTGCTTTCCAAATAAAGACGTTAAGCAAACAAGATGATGATTTCCAGGTGGTGACTTACTACCTTTTTTTAATATTGGTGTTCCATTGGCAAACTTCCATTCATCTGCAACTTTTCCCATTGCAAGTGACTTATCAAAAAGGGCAGTCAAAGGGGTTAACTCTCATTTTTTGCATCTTTCAATGTTCTCAGATAAAATTTATCAGGAGCTCCCATTTCATTTATTTTCTTTCCGTATACTGTTGAAAGTATGTCTTTGGCTTTTATTTCAATTTGTTGAAGAACATTCCCCTCTCTTATCAATGAAACTGGATTCAGGACAAGGGTTGTGTCTTTCATCATAAATAAAGATGCAAGAAAGTCATTTAATATTTTTGCCATGGCCTCATTATTCTGATAATAAATACTATTAACAAAAATCAATGGTAATACTAATATCTAAACTATAACTATCTACCCTTCCCATTTTTGCATGATCATATTAGAAACTTATGAGCAACAGCCTTATTAGCACACATTCAATCTCTAGCTGTCACTTAAAATTTACAGACACTACGATATACAACAAGGTCCAACAGACTCCACCTTGGGTGCTTCACATGCCATCATTCAGCTCATGACAGCACATCAACTCCTCCCCCTTTTCATCCACCACTCTAATTTACTCTAAAACATAATATAGAGAAAGAGTGTGAGCTGATGTGGCCTTTTTTTGTCTGTTTCCTGGTGCTACCTCACTGATGCAGGGGTGGTGATACTGTTTCCTGTGGGGTGGAGTGGCACCAGGAATGGAAGGTGAGCAAGTATGAATATGTACATGTGGACATATGTGCATGTATGTGTATGTACATATATGTATATGTATGTGTATGTACATGTATGTCTGTATATATGTATGTATGTATATATGTAAATGTTGATATGTATATGTAAGTATATGTGCATGTATGTGCATATGTATACATGTGTGTATATGAGTGGATGGGTCTTTCTTCGTCTGTTTCCTGGCACTGCCTCACTAATGCAGGAAACAGCGATTAAGTACAATAAATAAAATAAAATACTAATAATAATGGTAATAATGTTAATAAAATAATTAATAATAATCATTATCTTTTTATACACAAATGCTTCTCCCACATTAGTGAAACAATAGGAACAGAAAAACAATGGCCCTATCTTATCACATCCATTTTCCAGCTGTCATTTAAATATAATGCACAAACACCACAGATACTATCCACAGACCAAGCCACACAGACTATTCCTCAATCTACCCTGACTCACCCTCACCTCCACAAGGTAATGAATGATAAGACATCCCACTAGCTACCCCTCTTGGCACAATCACATCAGAAAGTCTCTCTTCTGCACGCATATCAATTAGAATAATCCAATAATACACAATGACCATCTTTTCCACTTGTATACATATATTTCTGTGCATCCCTGTTTATCAGCCAAGTTTTTCCAATCACCAACCCTCTTTCAGCTCACAACTCCACAAGCTGTTCACCATTTCCATTCACATTACTGAATACTCCATGCCCCCCAACCATACCCTTAACAGCCACATTACTCACCTTCCCATTTAAATCACTCATCACTAAGACCCGGTCTCTTGCATTAAAACCACTGACACATTCACTCAGCTGCTCCCAAAACACTTACCTCTCAAAATCTTTCTTCTCATGGCCAGGTGCATCAGCTCTAATAATCACCCATCTTTCATGATCCACTTTCAGTTTTACCCACAACAGTCTGAAGCTCACTTCCTAACAATCTTTTACACACTCCCACAATTCCTGCTTCAGCAGTAGCACAATCCCTTCCTTAGCTCTTGCCCTCAAACCAACCCCTGATTTTACTCCTAAGACATTTCCAAACCTTTCTTCCCCTTTACCCTTGAGCTTTGCTTCACTCAGAGCCAGGTTCCTTTCCTCAAACATACTACCCATCTTTCCTTTCTTCTCATCTTGGTTACATCCACACACCCAAGCCTGATCCTTCAAGGAGGATGAGCACTCCCCGCTTGGCTCCTTCTTCTGTTCCAGCTTTTGAATGTTGAAATACAAGAAAGGAAGGTTTCCAGTCCTCTCTGCTCCCACCCCCTTTAGTTGCCTTCTATGTCATGCAAGAAATACCGAGGTAGAATTCACATGTGTGCAGCCTGCATCTGCTTGTGGCCACAATGCAGGAGGAACACCTGTGACTGGGAATGCCCAACTGTCCTGGATTGAGGATGGTCTTCAATCTAACTATGTGAACATCTTCCAAACACCAAGGGACTACATCCAAAGGGGACAACTAACTTTTCCCATGGAGAGTGCAGTTTCAAGCTGTCCCTAGCTAATGTGCCTGACCATGGGTCATACCCAAACATTTCACACTTTCATATACATTTTTTCATTACTGTCTGATGATGTACAAGTCATCATCTCCCAACTATTATTACAATCCAGTGACATTACCATTAACCCTAAACCAGCAGCATATACCTCTACCCACAATGCCAAACACGCATCACTAAGAGGTACTATCCAACTGATGCTCTAACTGCACTCAGTAGTTCCACCTCCACTACATTTCAATATCATCCATAAATGACTACATAAGAGAACTGGACATGCAGCAACTCCACAAGTCAGTATATCCCAAAGCCCCCTTACCCCAAACACAAACATCCAACATATAACAACATGAAGTTCTCAGTCTCACTCTTCACAAACAACCTTATTATTCCATAGAATCCCAGTGACAGACTAAACATCCCGCACTCATTGCCAATCGCATCAGAAACAAACACACAGAAATATTCAACTGATTCCAAGAACACAGCATCCACATAACCCTTATCCAAGAAATGACACTTACATCCAACTCCTTCCTCCCACCTTTCTACAACTTTACAACAGTAAGAAAAGACGGACAACAAGTGCAAGCAGGACTCATAACACTTGTCCACCAAACCATACCATTCTCCATTACCAATGGCATTACAAGACAGCTCAAAGACAATAATAACACCCTAAAAATAAAACTTTGCAGAATTAACTACAAAACATTATCAATACCTACATACCTCCCTCCTCCACATGCCTCTCCAGATATACTTCCCAAAAGCAAATCAATCCCACATGATTCAGCACTCACACCTAAGATCTTTCAGTAAACCACTCCAAATCCATCTGCATCCTCTCCACATCCTCAACTTACACAACCAGCCAACCAGACTCACCCAACCCACCACCTCTACCAGCCAACCTCACTGACATCATCTACTCATGCAGTCCTACACACTTGGACCACCTGTACATGGAAACAAAGCTCCAAAACTTCAGTATAGATGACTTCCCATCCTTAACTCATGCTGTCTCACACTTCATTAACATCTAAAAAAAAAAAAAAAAAAAAAAAAAAAAAAAAAAAAAATACAAGGACATGAAAAGAAATATAACCCAAACTTCTCTCCAAAAGTTGGACAACTCATAAAACAAAGAAACCAGCCAGGATAAAGCACTCACCACTGGCAGAAATCAGGGAGCAAATCTAAACTCTAAATAACACAGTCACTAACTTAATTAGTGAAAAAACTGAAAACTGGCACTCCTTCCTCAACACAATGAACCACAATACTCAAAGCAACAAACTATTAGCACTTTGAAGATCTACGCTTACCACATTAATCAAGACCACTCATGAAGCACTCCTGACCCATTCTAACGACATCCCATCTCCCAAAGAATACACAAACACACTCATGAGACACTACTCAAAAGTTAGCCACAAAACCAACCTAACCCCTAAACAGGAAAGTCATGAAAAATCTAAACAAAATCTATCCAGAAACAACTACCCATCCATCCTTCACTCTCGTTGATACAGTCAATACAATTAAAGCCCCCACAGTCTAACTAGTCTGGTACACTTTGTAGGTACTTGTCCAGTGCACACTTATACTTCTCTTCTATGGATCCCATTCTATTTATGATAAGAGGAGGTATGGTGATGAAGAATCTTGGGCCCTTGATATTTAAGATGTTTTCTCTTTTTGAGCATACTGCACCATTGGATTTCAAAGGACATATTCTACAAAGTCCTCCATGCCTGTCGTGCCAGTGGGATGTTTTTTCAGAATGTATGTTAGGAACCAAATTTTCTTGGATTTTCCAGGCATGAATGATATACCTCTCCTATCTGTGCTCCAGGTAATATAGCCTCAGATATTTCAGTCATTCCCAATTAATTCACTATATACGGATTGGCAAAATGCCTGTATAGTTCTTTTGCATAAAGGACAAGAGGGACAAAAATAAAGGTTCAAATTACTGAGATATGAGATTGTTGAACATGCTTGTTAAGTTGTATGGAAGAGTGGTGACTGAAAGGATGGTGGTATGTACAGGATGGTGGTATGTACAGAGTACTAGACTGACTATGAACAATATGAATTCCAGGGTGGTAGAGGATGTGTGGATCAGGTGTTTGAAGAATCTCTGTGAGAAATATTTGGAGAAACAAAAGGATTTGTATGTAACATATGATAAACTGGATTGAGGTACTATGTGGAGGTGTTTGAATATATGGTGTGGGAAGAAAGATATCCAGGGCAGTATGGAGTTTTTATCAAGAGAATAAGGCATGTGTGTGAGTAGGAAGAGAGGAGGGGAGTTTTTATGAAGAGAATAAGGCATGTGTGTGAGTAAGAAGAGAGGAGGGTGAATGGTTCCAGATGAAGGTGAATCTGCAACACAGGTATGTGATGTCACCAAGGCTGTTTAACCTGTTTTTTGATGGGGTGGTACGTGAATGAATGCGAGGGGTTTTAGAGACAGGTAGGTCTACAATCTGTTGGAAGTGGGGGCCACGAGAGCTTAGGTCTGCAGTCTGTCAGAAGTGAGGACACCAGTGGCATATTTGACTAAGAAACTACAGATGCTGTTTTCTGAGTTTGGAAGACTGAAAGATAGGGGAAAGTTGTGAGTAAATGTGAATTAAAGTAAAGTTATTAAGTTTTGCAATGAAGAGAGACAAGTTATTTGAGGTGTGATTCTGAATTGATAGAACTTGGAGGAGTGGAGAGCTTTACATACTTGAAAGGGAACATGGAAGCAAATGGAGGCATGGGAGCTGAAGCGAGCCATAAGGTGGGTAATGGGGTAAAGTTCCTCAGTGAACTGAGGAGTGTATGGAAAGAGAGGTCACTCTCTGTGAGGGTAAAGATGGGAATTCTAATGATATAGTAGTCACACTGGTGTTTCTAATGATATAGTAGTCACACTGGTGTTTTATGGATGAAATGTGTGGGCCCTTGATAACCAGATCAGCCAGGTTGTGGAGTCTCAGTGGGCCTAAAGGATGCAATTCCAGCATCAACAGCTTGGTCAACCAATGACCTAACCCAGTAGCCTGGGCCCAGCCCATTCTGTGGGGTAGAAGCCTCCATGTTTTAAACAGATGTCAGGTATATATCAACTAGGTACACTTTCATGATTCTGAGCCATTACCATTTTTCCTACTGAAGCTTCATGTTTCTCATTCTTTTTTCAGTAAACGTCATGTTTAGAAGAATATTTCATCTCTTGATCATTCATGTGGTTGCTACATTATTTCTCAGTTAAGACATACTTATGATGGTCATTATCAAAATATTACTGATATCTATTTTTTGCAACTTACTTTCCTCTAATCATCATAAGCACTGCAAAGATATTTTGTTTATATGAAGTTTACATCACTGCAGCAGCCACAATAACTACCACAGCAACAGTTATGACAGTTATATCTGCTATCAGTAATAAAGCCATAATAGCCACCAGCAATATTATTACAGTAGCAACATGAATCATATACAATACTGGTACTGTTATGACAACCATAATAATAGCTACCGGCAATAATATTACAGCAGCCATGACAGCCATTGGTGATACTGTGGTGGTAGTCAAAATAACTAATGTAGCTGCAGCAGTTATGTATTAATTTTTACTCTACACAAGCAGTACTAACATGACAGTCATCTACTGACAATGCATTTAATCATTAAGGCTGTTATGCACTGACTGTATAACCCTTTGAAGCAAGGTGTAATGCAAAATGTTATAAACAATTTGGACAAGAAAAAAATCTTCACAATTTTTGTTTCCCATTATGAAATGAAAAAAATAACCTACATATAAAAGTATGGGATATGTACAAGACGTGAGCTGATATAACTTATATGGCCATAGTCCTAAAGTTAACGCAAACAGCCGCCAGTGAGAGGTGTTGGAGGGAGCAAGGAATGGGTGAAGGAAGACCCAGGGGACAGCCTATAACACAAAGTCAATAATGTCTTATCATTATTTAGGTGTGAAAGAAAGAAATGTAAATGTAAAGTACAGGTAGAAACAAGTGAGTTAACACAGCTTATGTTGCCATGATAGAGCCCCAAGATGATGCATAATTCCTTGAGTGAAGGCAGTGTGTATGATGTGTGGGGGTTAACCTCATGACCCACATTCACTAAATGACACTTATAACTATCTATTATTACATACTGTTTACACATACTGATATCTACTTACATTTTTACACGTATAGTTTGAAACTGACACATCTCCCTATTTTGCAAAGGTGGAAGCATAGCAATGCCAAAGAACTATCAACCTATAGCACTAACACTTCAAATCATTAAAATCTTCAAGAGTCCTAAGAGGCACACTGACTACATTTATGGAACTGAACAATCTAAATAATTCAAGAAAATATCAGTTGTGTGACTATTATGATAAGATTTGTCAAAGCTCTGGAGAATAAACGAAATGCTGACATGATTTACAAAAACTTTGCAAAAGTATTTGATAAATGTGACCATGATGCTCCAGCACATAAAATGTGCAAGATGGGAATAACAGGAAAAACTGGGAGGGCATATACAGCTTTTTACATAATGGATCACAACATGTAACTGTAAACTATGCCATCCCCAGTGCTTCAAAGTAAAAGCTCAATCCTATAAGTGGTCAAGCAAATGAAGGTGGCATGATCTTCCCACCTTAATGACCAGGGTTATGCAGATTATTCAGTTCCATAAACCCAGTTAATGTGCATCCTATCACTCTCTCATAAATTTCAATAATGTGTGGTGGCTGAACAAACAGTTGGTAGATTTTGGGCCTTTTGCTTCCTTCTTTACAGAGTAGGATGACGTAAGTTTCAAACCCTCCACGAAGATGATGTCAGACTCCAGACTTATTGTCCAGAGGATGTTTAGTGCTAATGTACAAGGTATTTTCCATTTCTTTATAAAGACAGATAGAGCAGTCATCATTGGGATATGTGCATAGGCATGCTCTTAATGGCCCTCTCAAAGTCCTGCACATGGAGGTATGATCTGCTACAGGTAACACTGAGCTACAGTTTTGTTGTTCAGGAGGATGTTGTTGGGTTGAATATCTTCAGGGTGATTTTTAGCTCAACAAACACTGATTAATTTTGCTTTACGATTTACTAGTATCTAACTCTTCTACTGGCATTCATCCACGTGGGTGCCCTCTTCTGTTCTTAGTAGGCAAATGAAGCTTGTGAGTGTCGATTTGCTTTTTGCGTATGAATAAAATCATCATGGTGTTCCCTCTTTCTCTAATGGCTCTTTCTTCTCTTTCCTGGGTATTGTATGTTATTTGGAGTTTATGGTCTATGTCAATTCATCTGAAAGGTTTTCTTTTCTTTGCTGGGTGAGCTATGATTTCCAAAGAAGGTCTGCAACTTGTTTTCACCTCCTTTACAGGAAGCATCTTTCTCATTCTAATTTTGACCTACTAAAGTTTTCCTCACTGTACATTACACATTTTCCTTATGTTTGGAGTTCTTAAGTACTCACAAATTTCACATACTCCCTTGGCATTGTGACAAGAGAGGTTTCCAATTGTCACAAACTAGAATAATACCATTAATTCTGTAGTTTTAATATGAATGTAGCACAAATGTACATAACTAGTTTAACAATTTCTATAAATAATTTGTATCACTTTTAACTACAATGTAATTTACAGAAGTTTCATATCTTATCTTCTAAGGTATCCCAACAGCTTTGACTGAGACCAAGCTTAACGTATGTTTACATTCAGTTTAGGGGTTTGTTCTACCCTAACATTCCAGGCTAAGTCCAATCTTGTTTTATTTGTCTGCTGGTCCACCCAGCTGCTATGAGGCCATGCCCCACAGGCCTGCATACCCTCCACAGCCTGGCTGGTCTGATACATTTTGTAGATAGCTATCTATGGCCTTACTAAATATCTCCATTGTACAGCCCATTTTGTTTCTGGTGGCTGCAGGCAATGTGTTATCGCATTTTCTCGAAAACCTGAGCCTTTTTGCAATTCTAAATTGTAATGGTAATATTCAACAGTCTTCCAAGACTGTCATGCCAAGAGTGTGTTATTTTATTGATGTAGGTGAAAACACCATACTCTTCAGAATCTTCCATACCTTTTAGGATCTTCCAACTGTAAATTGTGATATTATGATGTTATGTATTGAGGGTGTTACTGCATTCTGCCTGCTCAAGGTTACACCACAAGTGAAAAGTCACCTTTGGCAAAGCTGTATCATTTGGGAGTACAGACTTGTCAAAATACTTCCCACTACAAATGAGCCTACATTTTGAAAAGTCCTGGGTAACATCAGAACTTTTTCCTAGACACCTCAGTGTTTTACACCATTTCCACTACAATAGTTCACATCTTCAACAGCATCAATGCAGGCTGCAAAAGATGTCTGCTCATATCTAAATCCAGCCTGCCATCTTTTTGAAAGAGGTAACTGTTGCTCATTTGAGTCCCCTGAAGGACAGGACATCAGACATTATTACTACAAGGTCTTTCACAATGTTCTTGCAAAATATATTCTGTTTCTGTTCAATATCCATTTCTTCAATCCCCCTGTAACAGAGTGGTTGGATCTTTTCACCTGTAAAAAGCACAATGAAAGTTCTTTTTGTATTCCAGTATCATCTTCAAAGGATGATATGAAACCACAGCTCATAACTGTGTCAATGACATTGAGAATGTTATATAGTAGTGGTGCAAATACAGTTCCTTGTGGAAATGAGCTTTTTACCATGGAGGCACTGGTTTTAAACAGACTTCTGTGTTGAAATTAATAGTCAAAAAGTAGTATCTCCATCTTCCAATTTTTCTGGTTATTTGGCTATTCTTACTTTACTAATTTTTTAAGCTAGAACACAATGGTCATGTTTATCAAAGGCTTTTGTAAAGTCTATACAAAACATATCAACAGTTCTTTGTTCTCCAACACCTCTAACAATTCTATCACAGCAACCAAACAGCACAGACAGGCATGGTCTTCCTACCCAGAAACCTTGTTGCCTAGGTTATGTACATTATGCGATTCCATGAAACTGGTCATCTTTAATGATATTCTGGGCTACTACCAGGATATTAGTTGAAGCTTTCAAATGCTCTGCTGCATTCTACAATTGCTTCAGCAATTTTTGTATAAATCAAACCCTCATTTTCTTGATCCTCATAGCCCTAGATCTGCTTACTTATAAAGAGAGATTAGCGCACTTAAAATATATGCATCTTGTTGCCTCACCGAGCTAACAATGATTTTGGTAATGGGCTATATTTTGACTTAGTAACACCTAAAATAAAGTAACATCAGCTGCTAGGGGAAGTTATGAGAGGTTTTCAAGGATGTTACTGATTCCGAGCCATGTTTACTGACTTTCACTTTTTCAACCACATGGTTTCCCTAATTTCCATAACCCTTGCCATTAATCACCTTTATATGTAAAAAAAAAAAAAAAAGGGGGGGGGGAATAATACTCCAAATCAAGTTCCATTTCTCTAAATCAACTCTACTAAATGTAAGAAAATGCCTATCTCCATAAAGAAAGAGACCAGCAATGTTGAACTGAAATTTTATGGAAACAATCTCAGCATTTAATCCACCAGTGTTTGCTTGTCAAACTGATTAGTAAAATAACTATAACCCAAAGTTAATAGCACAATAAAATGGTAGAATTAAACTGGAAACTATTTCATCAAGCTATTTTAAACAGTCTAATCAAACAACCTTAACCAGTCCCTTATCAGAAGGCTCCACTCCCTACAACCTCAAACTTAGCTGAACCTCATTTAACACAACCACAAGAAATAATCATACTGGCTATACTCGCATCATACAATGCCAGGGCCCCTTTAAGAGGGCTCATGCAGCTTTGAGACTGTACATCATAAAGAAGCAGAGAAATGATGGACTCCTTTGGAGTGAAACAGTGTTGATATGACTACTATTTTCGGTCCTCAGGTAATGACACAGCCTCGTGGTGGAACCAATTACATGCAGAGTCTGGTAACACCAAAAAATATGAAAAACATATGGTTTGATAGTATTACCAGATCCTATCCAGCAACCTTTTTCAGTAAATGCATACCAGAACATCCAAAGAAGCAGCCTTTTACAGTTAGGGAGGTGGATATAACTGCATGAAACATTAAGGGAATTTCTCTATAGTGATAACCATTCCTAATTTCTGTAGAATCTGAAGAAAGGGAGCCAAGTTCAAGAAAGATCTCATGGCAAATGCAGCATAGGTTTTAAGCTTAAGTTTGGTTGGAAAAGTAAAAACTGCAATACAGTCCTGCCTGACACATAAATAAGTTATCAGACAAAATTGCGAGAACAACTCTAGAGTTCCTAACTCTGCAGAAACTTGGCACTGGTTACTGGTTCCTTAGATACTCCTAAAAATAAATACTGGCCAAAGCTGGTTCATAATAGTAAACTGGAAAAGTATTTCTTCACAGGCACTAAAGAAATAAGTTATGGATTTGGACAAAATTTATATTACTGGACTCCTACACTTAGCTGAAGCAATTTCGATCATCACTGCATAATCTGATGCCGTTTTTATTCTACAGAAATACGTAATTATGAGGAGGGCTATGAAGACCTGGGATAATGTGGGATTGGTAGCTGAGGCATTGTTTTCATCTTACAGTAAAAAATACATGATAGTGGAAAGAGAGTTGCGAAGAGCGGGGAAAAATGTGGGGTCTGTAGCTAATTTACAGGTTTGGTTTCAACACTCTAAAAGCTTGGATACTGAAAGATTTTGTTTTCCAATGGTACTTTAGTATTTATGGAATAGAATATGAGTGTTATAGCTTGAACTAGAGCATTTGATTTTATTCTACAATAATACATAAGACTACAGCAGTAAGAGTTATGATAATCACAGAAAATGTGGGGTTAATTAACATAAAAGTGGGTAAAACACTTGTAAAAATTCAACAGAACCCAAGAAAACCTCAACTAACTTCCCAGCATTTGAAATTGTTATGAAAATATACCAATACTACTGTGACTGCTACTTTTTAACAGTATCTGAGATTATAGAAAAAGAAACCTTGTATATACACCTTAACCTTTTGCATACATATGTAAGTATGGATCCTAGCTTATACTATGTACATATTCATCAACCAATCCTAAATAAGAGGACAAACAGCTGGGTCAGCAACCAGCTGGCAGCCCTATCTATTCCCTGGACCCAGACCCTTTAGACGGGTGGGTGACAATTCTAACTACTGCACTATGTACACAATTTCTTTTAACTACGGGATTTTTTTTCAATGAGTTAAAAAAATTAATAGCATATACAGAAAAATTACAACTTATGCACATTTTCAGGCTTTATATCCATCTGTTTTAAGTGCTGATAAAAAATTTTTTACACTACACATACTATACATTGTAACAATAAGTACAACCTCCAAACTGCATTAACCCATTTATCGCAGCAAGTGAACAGACATCCCAATATTTCAATATCTGCTCACTGCAGCTGGGGCATTTACGTTCATAAGCCTTGAATTGCCACCTCAGCCTAGAAATCGTATATATATATATATATATATATATATATATATATATATATATATATATTTTTTTTATCATTATTATACTTTATC
>JAYMFT010406365.1:0-18551 GCA_038088735.1 Panulirus argus | reverse complement strand
CACACATGTACATATTTAGACTTGCTCGCCCCCATCCATATATATATATATATATTTTTTTTTTTATATATTACTCTTGATCGCTGTTTCTTGCATTAGCGAGATAGCGCCAGGAAACAGACGAAGAAAGATCCGTCCACTCACATACACACATATACATATATGCACAATACATACATATACATACTAATATATACATATATACATACATACATATACACATGCATATAAACATATTCATATGTACATATTCATAAATGCTCGCCTCTATCCATTCCAGACACCACCCCATCCCACAGGAAATAGCATTGCCTTCCCTTGTGTCAGCAAGTTAGCGCCAGGAAACAGACTTAAAAGGCCACATTCGCTCACACTCTGTCTTTAGCTGTCATCTGTAATGCACCAAAACCACAGCTCCCTAGCCACATCCAGGCCCCACAAACCTTTCCATGGTTTACCCGACATTTCACATGCCCTGGTTCATCTATATATACTCTATCCTGGCCAGGTACCCATGTTATTGACCAGCCCCTGGGGTGGATGAACAGTTGGGTTGACTGTGGACTGACTGCTGTAACCAGGATTCAAACCTATGTGCTCGATCCTGGGCAGCCTGTGAATGCGTCATGGTTAGGAGTGCTAACCACTACACTATGGGATTGATAGAAAGTTTTGTTTTACCAGATTTTTATTAATATTCAATAATTAGGATGGATAAAGCATCAGGCTCTTGTGACCTCAGGCAAAAGTTAGGTAGTGTTACATGTCAATATTGGGACAAAGGAATCAAGTTTAATTTCCCTTTGCTAACCAGAGAACTTGTACTTTAGGTTAAGCTTAATAAGATACTTTTTGTTGTTGTTTCAAATGGTGTCTGAATCATTTTACAGGTCTTTGCTCAGAGGGAATAGATTTACTCCAGCGTTATGTGGACCTTACCGGAGATGTACAGACTGTAGCATTGGTCACAATACATACTCTCCAGCATGCTATTACTAAGGATTCTCGTCTTGCAGTTTGGGTTCAGAGGTATGTTTCTGTTGTGGCTGTTGTTTCAAGTAACTTATTTGCCAACATATGGAATTTTTATTTATTGTGTATACTTTAATTATGAACTTTAAATATCTTTTTAGCAGTATTTTCTCATGAATGGAGTGACTATTTTTAGGTATTGTTGAGTATTTTAGATGACAGGGTAGCAGATGTGGGATGCTATGGACATGACATCGAGGTGTGCAGAACAAGACACTCACAGCAAATGGTTTGGTGAAAAGAGAAGAGGTGTTGAATACCGTGCTTAAGACGAAGGTTGGCAAGGTGGCTGGAGTTGATGGGATTGGTTTGACTTTTTTAAGAAAAGGAGTGACAGTGTCATTAATTGGTTATTTGGAACATTCATTTTATGTATGGTTCAAGATAATGTGCCTGAGGATTGGCAGTATGCCTGAATAGAACCATTGTCTGAAGACAAGGACAAAAGTGAATGTTCTAATTACAGAGTTATAAGTTTGTTGAGTATACTTAATAAGTTTTATGAACAGTGGTAATTGGGTGGGTGGTGATATAGACAGAGCATCAGAGTGGGGAGGAACAATATGGCTTTAGGACTGGTGAAGGATATGTAGATCAGATGTTTGCTTTGAGGAATGTGTGTAAGAAATACTTAGAGAAACAGAAGACATATGTTGCATTCATGGATCTGGAGAAAGCATATGATAGAGATGTTAGAGATGCTTTGTGGGGGAGTGTTACAAATATATGGTGTGGGAGGTGCTTTCATCAAGTTCTCATTAAGAGAGTAAGGCATGTGTGTGGGTAGGAAGACAGCAGGGTAAGAGATTCCAGTTGAAGATGGGCCTGTGGCATGGATTTGTGTTGTCACAATGTCTCTTTAATGTTAATGAAGGGGTTGGTAAGGGAATTGGAGAGAAGGGTAAGTTTTCAATCTGTTAGGGAGCAGAGGAAACAGCTGAGAGGTTTACTGTTGTTATTTGCTGATAACACAGCTCAGGTGGCAGATTTGAGTGAGAAAATACAGAAGCTGGTTTCGAGTTTGGGAGAGTTTGTGAAAGGAAAAAGTTGGGAGTTATTGTGAATGAAAGTAAGTCAGTGAGGTTTAGTAGGGGAGAGAGACAGATTGGTTGAAGTGTGAGTTTGAATAGAGAGAACTCGGAGAGGTGGTATGTTTAGATACTTGAAAGTGGATATGGCAGTGAATGGAATCTTGGAAGTGAATTAAGTCACAGGGTGTGTGAGGAGGCTAAGGTATTGGGTGAATTGAGGTGTGTGTGGAAAGAGAGGTCACTGCCTTTGAGGTATAATAGTCCCAGGAGTAATGTATTGACTTGAGGTATGGGCCTTAGATCAGAAAGTTTTGAAGAGGATGGATGTGTTAGAAATTAAATATATTTGGACAGTATTAGTTGTGAGGAAGATTGATCAAATAAGGAAAGAGGGAGTTGTGATAGTAAGAGGAGTATGTATGAGTGAGATAAAGAGGGTGAATTGAAATGGTTTAGATATATGGAGATGATAAGTGAGGGGAGGCAGACTAAGAGAATATATTTGTTGAAACTGGAGAGAACAAGAAGGAAGAAGGAGGAAACTGAGGGTGAGGTTGTGAAGGCTAGAGTGAAAGATGTTAAGAGTGATCAGGACCTGAACAATAGGTGGGTGCTAGGTGTGCAGGGATGTTGTATGAAGGAGGCAATGTGCTGTCAGTGGACCCAATCAGTGTATATGAAGTGGTCAGGGAAAATCACAGAAAGGTCTGTTAGGCTTGGCTGTGGAGAGGGGGTTTCGATTATATTGCATTTACATGACAATTAAAGAGTGGATTTAAGCAAATGAGACCATTCTTCATGAATTCCAGGGTACCTTTCTACACTGGAGATGCAAACAGGTATGAAGTAAGAGATTATCCCTAATTATTATGACTAATTATAGAATATAAGATTGAACAAACTCATTTGTATAAAACTAGATAGGGAACCTAAAGATGTAGCTTTGGATATCAGGATAACAAATCTACCCAAGTGAATTGGTTATCCCTACCCTTTTACAGACTATGGGACTAAGGTTAAGGACCCCAGTTTGGGAAAATCTTTTCCCACAAAAGGTGCATCTTACATTTATGCACATGGCTTATCTCATTTATATGGGAGTAAAGTTAATGTTATTAGATATACGAATAAAAAAAATCATACATATTCTTCATTTCACACGTTAGCGAGGTAACTTCAAGAACAGAGGACTGAGCCATAGAGGAAACAATCCTCACTTGGCCCCCTTCTCTGTTCCTTCTTTTGGAAAAGTAAAAACTGGAGGGGAGGATTTCCAGTTCCCCGTTCCCATCCCTTTTAGTTGCCTTCTACAACACTCAGGGAATACGTGGGAAGTATTCTTTCTCCCATATCCCCAGGGATGATAAACATAATGTGTAGTAGAGAATATTCTACCAGTATTGTCGCCAGTGGAGTGGAACTACCTCAGCTTCACATCTTGAGATCTAGCTTTTTAGAGCCAAACTAGGTTGACAGTGTTTGAATTGTTTTTGTGTCTGCAGAGTTAATACCTATTCATGATTTTAGGTATAGGAATAATCTTGCCCTTCTTAAAATGATACTATCCTAGAAGATGGATTTTTCACCTTTTGTTGTATGTGGACCACTTAAGGTAGCCTGCTTGGACCATCCTCCACTTAAGTGCTAGAGGCACAGTTACTAAAACTAAATCTTTCATTAACATAAATGCAGTATAGTGTAGAAAGTTATCAATGTTTTATGAAGACTGGAGAAAGAATACTTCCCACTTATTCCCCATTAGTCGCAGAAGGCGACTAAAGGGGGCAGGAGAGGGGGCTGGAAAACCTCCCCTTCTTGTATTTCAATTTCTAAAAAAGGTAACAGAAGAAAGAGACAAGTGGGGAGTGTTCTTCTTCCTGGAAGGCTCAAATTGGGTTGTTTGAATGGTTTGGATGTAAACAAGATGAGAAAAAAGGAGAGATAGGTAGTGTGTTTGAGGAAAGAAACATGAACGATCTGGCTCTGAGCAAAATGAAGCTCAAGGGTAAAGGGAAAGAATGGATTGGAAACATCTTAGAAGTAAAATCAGGGGTTGGTGAGAAGACAAGAGCTAAGAAAGGAGTGGCACTACTCCTCAAGCAGGAGTTGTGGGAGCGTGTGATAGAATGTAAGGAAGTAAATTCTAGATTGACGTGGGTAAGACTGAAAGTGAATGATGAGAGGTGGGTGATTATTAATGCTTATGCACCTGGTCATGAGATTAAAAGTCATGAGAGGCAAGTGTCTTGGAAGCAGCTGACTGAGTGTATCAGCAGTTTTGGTTATGAGACCGGTTATTAGTGACAGGTGATTTGAATACAAAAGTGAGTAATGTGGCAGTGGAGGTATAATTGGTGCACGTAGGTTATTCAGTGTTGTGAGTGGAAATGGTGAAGAGCTTGTGGATTTGTGTGCTAAAAAGAGTTTGGTGATTAGGAGTACCTGGTATGAAAAGAGAGATATTCACAAGTATACATATGTGAGTAGGAGAGATGGTCAACGAGCATTATTAGATTATGTATTAATTGACAGGTGTGTAAAAGAGACTTTTAGATGTAAATGTGCTGGGAGGGGCAGCTGGTGGGATGTCTAATCACTATCTTGTCAAGGTGAAGGTGTAGATTTGTAGAGGTTTTCAAAAAAATAAACAATGTCAGGGAGAAGAGAGTGGTGAGAGTGAGCTTAGAAAGGAGACTTTTGTGAAGAAATACCAGGAGAGTGTAGAATGGCAAAAGGTGAGAGCAAATGAAGTGAGGGGAGTGGATGAAGAATGGGATGTATTTAGGGAAGCAGTGATGGCATGTGCAATAGATGCATGGGGCATGCGAAAGGTGGGAGGTGGACAAATTAGAAAGGGTAGTGAGTGGTGGGATGAAGTGAAGTTGTTAGTGAAAGAGAAAAGAGAGGCATTTGGATGATACAAGGAAGGAGTGCACATGAATGGGAGATGTATAAGAGAAAGCAGCAGGAGGTCAAGAGAAAGGTGCAAAGGTTGAAAATGAGGGGAAATTAGAGTTGGGGTGAGAGAGTATCATTAACTTTAGGGAGAATAAAGAGATGTTTTGGAAGGAGTTGAATAACATGTGTAAGACAAGAGAACAAATGGGAACATTGGTGAAGGGGGCAAGGGGGGAAGAGATAACATGTAGTGATGGATTGAGGAGATGTAGTGAGTATTTTGAAGAATTGTTGAATGTGTTTGTTGATAGATTGGCAGATGTAGGGTGTTTTGGTTGGGGTGGTGTGCAAAGTGAGAGAGCCAGGTAGAGTGGTTTGGTGAAGAGAGAAGAGGTGGTGAAAGCCTTGTGGAAGATGAAATCCGGCAAGGCAGAGGGATTGGATGGTATTGCAGTTGAATTTATTAAGAAAAGGGGGGACATATGTTGTTGACTGGTTGGTAAGGATATTCAGTAAATGTATGGATCATGGTGAAGTGCCTGAGGATTTGCAGAATGCAGGTATAGTGCCATAGTACAAAAGCACAGGAGATAAAGATGAATGTTCAAACTACAGAGGAATAAGTTTGCTGAGTATTCATGGAGAATTGTATGGGAGGGTATTGACTGAGAGGGTGAAGGCATGTACAGAGAATCAGACTGGGGAGGAGCTGTGTGGTTTTAGAAGTGATAGAGGATGTATGGATCAGGTGTTTGCTGTGAAGAATGTATGTGAGAAATACTTAGAAAAACAGGTGAATTTGTATGTATCATTTATGGATCTGGAGAAGGGATATGATAGGGTTGATAGAGATGCTTTGTGGAAGGTCTTAAGAATATATGGTGTGGGAGGTAAGCTGTAAGAAGTAGTGAGAAGTTTTTATCAAGGGTGTAAGGCATGTGTAGAAGTACGAAGAGAGGAGAGTGATTGGTTCCTAGTGAAGGTTGGTCTGCAGCAGGGGTGTTTAATGTTCCCATGGTTGTTTAACTTGTTTATGGATGGGATGGTTGGGGAGGTAAATGCGGGAGGTAAATGCAAGAGTTGTGGAGAGAGGGGCAAGTATGAAGCCTGTTGGGAATCAGGGGGCCTTTGAAGTGAGTTAATTGTTGTTTGCTGTTGATACAGCACTGGTGGTTGATTCAAGTGAGAAACTGCAGAAGTTGGTGACTGAGTTTGAAAAAAGTGTGTGAAAGGTGAAAGCTGAGGGTAAATGTGAATAAGAGCAAGGTTATTGTGGGACAGGTTAGTTGGAATGTAAGTTTGATTGGAGGAAAATTGGAGGAAGTGGAGTGCTTTCGATATCTGGGAGTGGACTTGGTTGCGAATGGAACCATGGAAACGTGAGTTATACAGTGGGGAAGGGGGCAGAGGTCCTGGGAGCGATAAAGAATGTGTGGAGAGAAAGAACATTATCTTGTAGAGCAAAAAGTAGGTATGTTTGAATGAATAGTAGTTCTAACAATATTATGTGGTTTCAAGGTATGGGCTATAGACAGGGTTGTACAGAGGAGGGCTGATGAGTTGGAAATGAAATGTTTGAGGACAGTATGTGGTGTGAAGTGGTTTGATTGAGTAAGTAATGAAAGGGAAAGAGAGATGTGTGGTAATAAGAAGAGTGTGGTTGAGAGAGCAGAAGAGGGTGTGTTGAAATGGTTTGGACATATGGAACAAATGAGTGGGGAAAGGTAGACAAAGAGGATATATGTGTCAGAGGTAGAGGGAACAAGGAGAAGCAGGAGATCAAATTGGTGGTGGAAGGATGGAGTGAAAGGTATTTTGAGCAGTCAGGGCCTGAACATGCGGGAGGGTGAAAGGCATGCATGGAAAAGAGTGAAATGGAATGATGTGGTATACTGGAGTCGACGTGCTGTCAATGGACTGAACTAGGGCATGTGAAACGTCTGGGGTAAACCATGGAAAGGTCTGTGGGGCCTAGATGTGGATAGGGAGCTAAGTTTTCGGTGCATTGCACGTGACAGCTAGAGACTGAGTGTTAGCAAATGTGGCCTTTTATGTCTTTTTCCTGGCACTATCTTGCTGACATAGGGGATGGTGATGCTATTTTGAGTGGGGTGAGGTGGCGTCAGGAATGGATGGAGGTAAGCAGTATGAATATGTACATGTGTATATGTGTATATGCATGTGTATGTGTATGTATGTATATATGGATATAATGGTTTATATATGTATGTATTGTGCATACATGTGGATGTATGTATATATGTGTGTATATGAATGGATGGGTCTTTCTTTGTCTGTTTCCTGGTGCTACCTTGTTGATGCGGTAAACAGCGATCGTGTTTATTAATGATAATAACATATATTATATCTGGTGTGGGAGGTAAGCTTCTAGAAGCAGTGAGAAGTTTTTATTAAGGGTGTACAACATGAGTATGAGTAGGAAGGGAGGAGAGTGATTGGTTCCCGGTGAAAATCGGTCTGCGGCAGGGGTGTGTGATGTCCCCATGGTTGTTTGATTTGTTTATGGATGAGGTGGTTAGGGAGTCAAAAGCAAGAGTTTTGATGAGAGGGGCAAATAAGCAGTCTGTTGGGGATGAGAGTGCCTGGGAAGTGGGTCAATTGTTGTTCGCCGATGATATAGCACTGGTGGCTGATTCGAATGAGAAACTGCGGAAGTTGATGACTGAGTTTGGAAAAGTGTGTGACAGGTGAAGGTTAAGAGTAAATGTGAATAAGAGCAAGGTTATTAGGTTCAGCAGGGTGAGGGGCAAGTAAGTTGGGATGTAATTTTGAATGGAGAAAATTTGGAGGAAGTGAGGTGTTTTCAATATCTGGGCATGGACTTGGCAGCGAAAGGAACCATGGATGCAGAAGTGAGTCATAGGGTGGGGGAAGGGGTAAAAGGTGTGGGAGCAATGAAGAATGTGTGGAAAGAGTGAACATTATCTCGGAGAGCAAAATGGGTATGTTTAAAGGAATAGTAGTTCCAACAATATTATAAGTTTGCGAGGCATGGGCTATAGATAGGGATGTGCGGAGGAGGGTGGATGTGTTGGAAATGAAATGTTTGAGAACAATATATGGTGTGAATTGGTTTTATTGAATACGTAATGAAAGGGTAAGAGAGACGTGGTAATAAAAAGAGTGTGGTTGAGAAAGTAGTAGAGGATGTGTTCAAATGGTTTGGACAGATGAAGAGAACAAGGAAGGAAAGGTTGACAAAGAGGATATATGTGTCAGAGATGGAGGGAACAAGGAGAAGCAGGAGACCAAATTGGAGGTGAAAGGATGGAGTGAAAAAGATTTTGAGCAATCGGGGTGTGAACATGCAGGAGGGCGAAAGGCGTGCATGGAATAGAGTGAATTGGAATGATCAAGTATACAGGGGTCAATGTGCTGTCAATGGACTGAACCAAGGCATGTGAAATGTCTTGGGTAAACCATGGAAAGGTCTGTAAGGCCTGGACGTGGATAAGGAGCTGTGGTTTCATTGCATTACACACGAAAGCCAGAGACCGAGTGTGAGCGGATATGGCCTTTTTTGTCTGTGTCCTGGTGCTACCTCATTGATGCAGGGGGTGGCAATGCTGTTTCCTGTGGGGCGGGATGGCACTGGGAATGGATAAAGAAGGGGGCCAAGTGAGGATATTCCCCCTAAGGTCCAGTCATTAGTTCTTGACGCTGCCTCGCTGACACAGGAAATGGCAAATACGTGTGAAAAAATATATAAATATTATATGGATGCATGGCATGGTCTGTAGATGGGGCTGTGCAGAGAAGGGTGCATGTGTTGGGAATAGTGTTTGAGGACAGTTTTTTTTATCATGGGATGATTTGATTTAGTATGTGGTAAAGGGGCAAGAGAGAGGTGTGATAAATTTGTGTCTTAGATTGCCAGATACTTGAGCTGACCACCATACTTCCAGAAATGAGTTCTTAGATAGTTCCATGAACTCCCTACCAAGAACAGGTGTTTCTTGTAATGCATACCTTTCAGCAGTGGGTTGTTCCCTAGTCATGTGGCTTATGCTAGTAACCATTAACAGGCATTACACTTTCACATGAAACTTCCAGCAATAGCTGGTTATCTGTTTGTGAGACTAATAACGATTGCCTTAAATAAGCTTTAATTTTTTAATGTTACTTCCAGTGATGGGTGATTTCTGAATTGCACTATCAATGATAATTATTATATACAGTATAGAACACTATTGAATAGACCATAAAGGATATGAATGATGATCATGATTGTTTTGAAAGAAAACTAGACTAAAGTACTCTGCAGTCATACCTCACAGTATTCAGAAACATAATTTCTGATGGAAAGTGATGAAAGTGGAGAAAGGAAAGAGTTTGGTAGAGCTGGGAACCATATATTTACTGTCATATGAGTAATTCCTCTGCAACTTAAACCTGCCTTCACGAATAGGATGTTCGTAACTAGGGGGCTTGTAATATGTGACTAACAATAAACATTAGATTTTGTTTTCTTCTCTTATACAAAAGAGGCAAATGATAACTTTGAGCAAAAGGCTGCTGTGGTGGGTAAGACGTACAAGGTTTGCAGCATGGGGTTCATCCCTGTGGGTTGTTATAAGAATTGTTTAACCCATGCACAATGAATAGTTGAATATGTGTATTTCACATCTAACTCTGAGATTTATTGTGTTTCCATCATTCAACTCTTTGATGAGAGTTTGGATATGAGAGCTGGTGTTGCCCTTAGTCTTAAATCTTCATTAACCATTAACCATGTTTCTTGACTGCAACTGAATTGACATATATTGCCATTGCCTGTAATTCTAGACTGTTTATTGGTCATCAGAAAAAAGTATTTCCTTTCTCGTGGTTCTCTCTCACCTTTCAAATGGTTTTGAAAATCATGCGACCGTCTTTATTGACCTGCTTTTTTGAGAATTTCATCAATGAAGAATCTAAACAAAGCCTACCAGCTGTTCTTTTACCCATGAGTCCACCCGTGCATCACTTATTTCTTCCACTTTGACAAAATAAAGGTAAGTTTTGTACTTTACTTCTTTGCTATAAATTTGTGAATGTATTTTCAATATCATATTGCTGTATGAGCAAGATTTTTTTCCTTTTTTTAATAAAGTTGAATTTGTCATGAACCATTGGTGGTATTACAAGCAGTAGGTGTTGACCTTGAATGGGGATTTAGATGTTTTCTGTCATATTTTATATAGATTTAATTGTATTTAAATCATTAATTTATTTTTATTACAGTATAAGTAATGTGAATACCTATCATTATCATGCTGCAATATGATCAGACTATTAGATAAATAAGACAAATGTTATATTCATCATAAACAATAAGTAGTTGACCTGTTTTAGATTTTTAAATGATTTGTATTTTATGCTTTTTTCTATCTTTATAGTGTTTTGGGGTAGTTTTAGACATTGGTACATCTTGTATATATATTCTCTAATTCATATAACATAAGTATAACAATATGATCATGAAAATACAGAAAGTTATTGTTTTTATCATAAAAAGTGGCATCACCATCCCTATAAATTGCTACAAGTCTCGGTCCATTTTCTTTTTTTTTTTAAGATACTCTAGATATGCAGTTGTAACAAATACAGACATACTGATAAAGAAAGGAAAGTAAATCATAGATTAGCCAAACATATAAGTTTATCTATCTTTGATGCCCATTTCTTTTTGGGAACTCCCATCAAGGGGCTGGCCACAATAAGAGTCCCCTACTTATCATTGTCCTTAGGTATCTCCATCGCACACACCATTTCATGCATTCTTTTGCCATTTTTCTTCCTCCTGTACTCCTCCATTTTATTTTCCCCATGTCACAGGTGTTCTTCCTCTTTCATCAACCCCTTTAATCTTACTATCATACGCTGTCCTTGTAAACTCCCCATCTTGAATTCTTTCCACATTACCAAACTACATCAAAGTATTACGTTTCAAAGTTGTATAGTAAATTAAGGGAGGTGTTGATAAGTTTGATCAACTGTGTTCTAAATATCTCTTCAACAAAGAAATCTAGAAAAATGATATCAGATTATCTGGCTGTTTCTAGTCGAAGTAGTTTTAGTTAGTGGATGTATTTGCTGTAACATTCAAAGTTGTGTTGAAAAATTAAAGCAAAAAAGATGAAAGAGAGAGAAAGAGTGTGTGTTAGATGAACTGGTGGAGTGGTATGAAGGAAAAACTCGATCATGAGAGAGTTATAAGCCTTCCTTATCATTGCAAAATACATGGAGAGAACAGCACTACCCAGCACAGTTTGAGGCTAAAACTTGCTAATCAGATTAAAGCATATGTAGCATTAGGCTAATTTAATGCAGAAAGAAGGGATAGAGGTATGTAAAAGGAGGAAGACACCACAATTTAGCAAATATTGCCTGAAATTTCACCAATGTGAGTTATTCCCTGTTTTGAAATTTATCATGTAATGTAAGAGATACAACTAACCATTCCAGTGTGAATGATTATAACATAGTTTAGGTTAGAGAAACTTTCATTATTTTTGAAATTAGAAATTTCCATATTTTTCATATTATGGCATTCTGTATTATTTCCAGTGCCATATAACTGAATATTCTTATACTATTTCATAGCATGATTGAAAAAAGATACCATTTATTGTTTTGATGTGAAATCATGAGAAATGTTGCAGAATTTTATATTGATATTTACATGAATATAGATGATAATCTTGAATAGAATATGGCAATATTAGATCTATATTGTATGTTTTTAAGGTTTAGTCATTCATTAGCCTTCATGATTCACCATTCAATTCAGACTCAAAACTTTATTTTCAAGAACCCATATAGATAAAGTTTTCCTTTTTTTGCCAATACATCATTTTCTCATTAGGTTTGTTTTCAAGCATACTGTGTCATATATGTAATCCTCATAAAATTGTCACTGTGGAAAAGTAAAACAAATGGAAAATTTTGACTTTCATTTTCCCTTGATAACTGATGAATTTCAAGGTGCCCCTTAAGAGCTAGATACTTAGCCAAAGGATTAAGGTAAATTGAGAGTCTTCCTGATAATAGTTTTTTTGGGAAATATATAGACATCCAGATTTTAAAGATATGCTTTGGACATTAATGGTACTTTGGTGTCTGGTGATGCAGAGTCTGAGAGTCTGCTGCCCTCTCTAATGGTTTAAGCATTCTTATGGTTTAATGAGAGTGGCTGGGTGCAAAGAAGTACAAAAGAAAATTCTGTCAACTGTGAGTAGTTACTAACCCTCAGGGAAAGATAAAGTATGCTTGAAGATTTTAAAGCATACATTTTATGGTTGGGATTTAATTGATTTTCACGACTTCAGACTGTAGTCTTTAGTATAGGGTTAAGATACATTTGGTAGATGAAAGGGAATTAGGTGAGAATTTGATGACTTGGGTAGATTCTTTAATCATCTAAGATTAAAAGATTTTTTTTTCCAGAGGATCAGTCAGGTAAAGGATAGCTCAGTATCATTCGTAGCATATATGCCAAAGGTATTTCTGATGTAGCATTTATGATATGGCTTGTAAGTTGTTAGATAAATTAATGGAGACTCTGTAGGCCATCTAATTGACTCCTTCATCAGTAAAGATTGTGGCCACTTTGTATAAGCCAAGTTGGTAAGAAGAAAGAATTTTGGTGCCATGCTTCTAAGTAATGAGCAGATCAGCATGTTGAGGGTATACTATCCCTACCTAACATGAATTTTTCCAAATGACAGTTCAAATAAGAGAGATGAAGAAAGAAATATATCATTTATTTCAGACTCAATTGCAGTATAAAGTTATGCTTGTTGGTACTTTTGTGAGGAGCACTTTTTTAATTGTGTCCACCCTTAGATTTTTGCTTACATGGTCAGAACCTTCCTACTTTAAAAGTTTACTATTGCAATTATGGTAGGTATCACTAGTAAGGTAGGAGACTTTTTTTACATTCATAATGTGGGCATGGCTTTAGGCAGATGAAACTCCTCTCAGATTTTACTAGTTCTGTTTGAGCTGGGTGACTTGGCAGTAGAGAGAACAGTACTTAGGGTTTGGGATGTTTGGTGCTAGTCTTAATGAGCTCTTCATGTGGTCTTCAAAGGTCATGCATGGTGTGTAAGGAGAGAGCAAGAAAAAATGGAGATATACATAGATTCAGGAAAGAACTCTGCTGTTAAGAATATATTAAACAGATCTTCAACAAAATTGTTTTAAGTCTGGCTTCTGGAAGAATTTTTCATTCATAATTGTTTTAGTATTCAGAGAATAAACCCAAGATCTTGACTTCTGTCATTTCAGAATGACAGCAGTGCAATCATTTAAGAAAGTGATTCAGAAAAGTATATTGACAGTTTTTATAATTTTAGAGGATGCCTATAGGTACAATTCTGTAAAATACAATTTCAGAATTTCATTGCATTCATGAATCGCCATCAGTTTTCTAAGGTTAAGGCTATGCCTTTTGGCCTAAAAATAGCACCCATGATATTTCCAAAATTAATTGCTATGATTGCAAGTGTAGTAAGAAGAGAGACAAAGTATCTTACCCTGCTTAGACAACTGGCACATTTGGGCAGACTTTCCTTGAGATGTGTGGAAGTCCAAGTGTAGTCCAAAAGGATTTAGTAAATTGTCTTTGTTTTAAGTCATCAAAGCCTTTTTGGGTTATTTCATACAGTGAAGTGGTAGGCTTAGTTTAGAATGTTTCTGCTTTAAGACGAGTGATTACATAAAGGAATTTTTCTGAAGCATGAAGTTCATAAGCAAAACAGTTGCTCAACTTTGAAGTTGTTCCAGACCCAGGAAGCATTAATGTTAGAATAAGTGAGCTTATGGTTTGGTCGCAAAAAAATCAAGGATTTTATCATTCACTAAAAGCTACAAGACAAAGTAAAAAGCTGGCTGCAGAGGGGGGGGGGGTGTTCAGCTCGAAGATGAATGGGAGAGCACTTTCATCATTCCTAGAATTGTACACAGACTCCTCTTGAAAAAGGATGGAACTTCTATACAAACACAGGGTTGAGATGGGAAGAGGTTTTGTCCCATCCTTTAAGCTTCCTCATATTAACCTCCAGATATTCAGACATGATTTCCTTTCTCAGCCGTAAACATTTGGGATATTCACTTTCATCAGGAGTTATTTTATTTTACTGTTTGAAAGATTTTTAGATTTTTCTAGAAAATTCTGATAATTACCATCTAAAGCAAGGCTTTCGTGCTTCAGATTTTCTTTGTGGAACAAACTGTTATTTCTCGCTTGTGGTGGGAATATCAAATGCCTAGCAGCATATTACAGTCTTATATGTCAGATGACATGATTTGCTGCCTCAGTGACCCCGTGGTACTGAGACTGAAGGAATGCAATTTTAGCGCTCCATGTGTTTAGTGATGTTTTTGCTATTTCTGTTCTGGGTCATATCTTTCTTCTACCAGTAACTAACAGTGGGTGCTAATAAATTGTCACAGGAAGGAAAGGCACATATTTTTGCTTAGAAAAAAGATGTGTCTACCAAAAGATTTCAAGATGTACTAGCATTGCTAATTTCTCTATTTAGACATTTCTTTTTTATATCCCTCCTGAAATAGCTGGGTTTGATTAACCTAGAAAGACCAGTAAGGTGACTGATAACGTGATAGGAAGGGGTTTTCAGCAGGAGTATGTAGGAGCCTTTAGAAAGGTCTTGAGTAACACCAGAAAATTTTCATAGAGAAATTAGTTGTGGGTAAATGAATAGATATATTATATAATATCTTCTTCAGTGTGTTATATTGAAAGGTTTCTTGTGTTGTTGATAAGATATAAAAGGATATCAAATATTCGTGTAAAAAAGGAATATCTATCTATCTTTGCATGTCACTGATGCCTGTTCCCAACTGGAACTCCCTCAAGGGGGTGGCCATGACAATATAATCTCCATAACTTGTGAACTCCAATGCCACTTAGCCTTTAGTGCATCACCCTTAACAAGCTACTCACAGAGGGCAACTCTTGTGCAATGTTTGCAGAGGCTCCTACCTAATGTTACTCTCGACTACTACTACCTAATGCTCCTGCATAATGTTCTTACTACTTCTACCTAATGTTTCTCATACTCCAGCTTAAACGTTCCTGCCTACTACCACTATCTATTGCTCGTATCATGTTGTCAAAAGGCAGGTCTAGCACATGGTGCTCACTGCAGGAAAATTTAGGGTTTTAAAGAATGAACTGTCGTTGGCAAGTGTTTTGTATGACAAGGAGAGATTGTATGTTTGTGGACAGAATGCCAGTAGTCCACATGCGGGTGAGGCAGAAAGAAAAGACAGCTACCTGGGTCAGCGTAGTGCAGCTTGAGAACGACCGAAGTACTGGCTCACTATGCAGCTGTCACTAACCCTCTCGAGACCCAGACAGGTAGTACTGGTAATATATCTCCTTGGTTATTGGGTACCTACCATCTACTGTCTACAAAGGAATATTTGATTAAATTTAGATTAAACATACAGCAATGAAAGAATGTACAGAAAGTATGGCAGACTTCTAACTTGCATTTCAGTATAAACACAGTGCAGTTATATTCCAATGAATATCATGTTGTAAGTTAAGTCTCCTTTTCATTGCTGCATTCCATTCTATAAGAGTATGTTAATGAATGGAATGGCCACAGTAACAATATACGATTTCAAGTCTGATTCAGCATTACGCTTCAAATCAAAGTGTGTATCTTTTGAGTATTTATAGTCATTCATACTCCAAAGTTCTGGAAGTAAAGCATAGGTAGCATGTGTTTCTTTGATGACTTCCTCACAAGGAAAATAATGATGTCCCAGTAATCACAGTATTGTTGTTTACCTGTTCAAATGTTTCCCTCATCATAGCTGTTAGATTTTCTATTTATATCAGTCAACCCTTTCACTTTCTTATAGTTTTTTTGCATAACCACATATTTTGCATGGTGACAGACAGTATCATAACCAATGAGGTTAGGTGCTCCTAATGTGGTGCAAGCTCAAAATTTAGAAAAGTTTTTGTGTCAGTGCCTAAAGTTTTTTAAGTACAGACACTTTAGGTGTGCTGGAGTTTTCTGGTGTATCCAAGTCTTGCCCTGCCTTCTTGTGGTGACCTTGTTACAGCACCCGTACATGTGGAACAGAAGGGAGATGTGTCACCTAATTCCATTCGGGCATGAATGATAATAGTTTTTCAAGTTCAGACATGTGAGGTGTGCTGAGGTTTTAGTTTTTTGGACAATTTGGGAGCCCCACAGCCTCTGGGAAATACTGTGCTGGAGTTGTCCTCTGTCAGTGGTGAAGAACATAAGGCTTAAAAGGAACACTGAAGTCTGTCAATTACACCGGAAAGTATAAGGGATGAGCGGTTAAGGGTGATGACGATGAACGTAAATGGGATAATTGGTGAGAGTAAAATTAGGGAGCATTTGAAGAAATTTAAAAGTTATAGTTTAGATGTGCTGTGGATTGGGGAAACCTATATGATCTTGGGTGGAGTGTATGGAGTGAAAATGGAAATGATGATTGCAAGTTATGGGAGGGTTTGGAAAGTGGAGTGGTATGAATGGGAATTAATGAAAATTATCAGAGAAAAAGGATGTGCCATTGTGCTGTAACTGTGAGTAATGGAGGTTGTTACAGAGCATGGATGGATTGGATCAAGAACAGGATAGGTGAAAGGAAAGGTTGGAATGTAAAGTATGCTTTGGTATTTGTATATGTGCATGTGAATATAAAGACCATGCAAGTTAATGGTGAAATGAAGTGTTTCTGGAGAAATTTGAATGTATTTAAATAATTTTGAGAAGAAGAGAAAGATGGTTGTAAGGAGTAATATGAATGCATGGGTGGGATGTGATGAAATTGGCAAGATAGTTGGCAAATGGGGATGCCTGCAGTAAATTAGAATGGTAGTTATCTTATGGATGTGTGTGCTGAGAGGGGTTTATTCCTTGCAAACACCTTATTTCAAAACAAGATGATCCACAGTAATAAAGAAGAACAAAAGGGTTTGATTAACTGTGTGGCAGTTGATGAAAGGTTGAGAAAGGCATGACTATGTGGCAGTGTGGATGAAAAATTAAGAAAGGCTGTACTAGATGTGCAAGTTGTGAGATGATTCTTTGGAGAATGACCATTTTATGGTTCTTCTAGGGATGAGCATCAGGGTGAAGTGGAAATATGGTGTAAGGAAGAATGGAGAGGTAAAACTGTTGGTGAGGGGGAAGATGAACCGGAAAGAATGAAAGGAGTGTAACTGTAAGTTTGGATGGAAATGCAGTAAATGTAGGGATTCAGTCACATGTAATTGAGGTGTTTGAAATGTTTAAAGAAAGAATGTTAAAGGTAATTGAATTAGTAGTTGGATACATGGTTGTGAGATATAGGAATAGAAAAGGAAATATGTGTTGGATGGATGAGATTAGAAATGCAGTGGAAGAAAAGAAAAAGGCATATGATAGATTGCTCGAAAAGAATGTATCATTGGAAATTCAGTAAAGGAGGAGGGAAGAAAATAAGATGTGGAAGTGGAATGTTAAGCAGCTGATAAAGGAAAGCAAAGAAAGAGCAGATGAAGATTTTGGAAGAAAGTTGAGCGTAAAGTTTAGGGAAAATAAGAAATTGTACTGGAAGGAGGTGAAACTGGAAAGAGGTAGAAGACTTTAAATGTTATTGTGAAAAGTAAGGAAGGGAAGTTGCTGAATCTAAACATGGAAGTAAAAGGATGATGAAAAGAGTATTTTGAAGAACTGATGAGTGTGGGAGAAGGTGGGCAGCAGGTGTTACATGCATGGATATGGAAGATGGAAGAAAGAGGATACAAGTGCAAAGGCCTCTAAGCAAGAAGGGAGGTAAAAAGGGTGATAATGAGGCTGCAGGTTGGAGAGGCATCTGGATTGGTTGGGAATACAGATGAAATACTGAAGTTTGGAGGAGAAAGTCTGATAGACAAGATGGATTTGATATATTATTTAGCATAGAAACAGAAGGCTGTGCTTGAGGATAGGGTAAAAGCTGTTATTGTTCCTTTATTCAAAGGAGCAGGTGCTAAGGATGCATGTAGCTGTTATAGGGAAATAAGTATTTTCAGTATACCAGGAAAAGTGTATGTAAAAGTTTTGATTGATAAAGTGTTGGATGTGACTGCATGCATGATAAATGAGGAGCAGGGGGATTTCAGGAAAGGTAGAGGATATAGGAAAGGTAGGGGATATGTGGATCACATTTTTGTTGTGAAATTGACTGTGGAAAAGTATTTAGTAACTAGTAAGAACCTGTATGCAGCTTTTATGGATCTGGAAAAAGCCTATAACAGAGTTTAGTGGAATGCTTTTTGGGTATTTTAAGGAGAAATGGGATAGTGGGACAACTGTTAGATTGTGTGAAAGCCTTCTGTAGAGTAGCAAATGCTTGTGTAAGAGTGTCTGGAGAGTTGAGCAAGGGTTTAGCTATACATGTGGGTATGAGACAGGGCTGTGTGATGTTGCAATGTTTTATATATATATCCCTGGGGAAAGGGGAGAAAGAGTACTTCCCTCGTATTCCCTGCGTGTCGTAAAAGGCGACTAAAAGGGGAGGGAGCGGGGGGCTGGAAATCCTCCCCTC
>JAYMFT010406354.1:0-18552 GCA_038088735.1 Panulirus argus | reverse complement strand
CCAGTGTTCTCCCTGTCCAGACAAGGAGGCAAGTAAACTTCGTATCCAGACAAGGAGGCCAATGGACTCCGTGTCCACACAAGGAGGCCATTGGTCTCCGTGTTCAGAAAAGGAAGCCAGTGGAATCCGTGTCCAGACAAGGAGACCAGTGGACTTAGTGTTTAGACAAGGAGGCCAGTGGAATCCGTGTCCAGACACGGAGGTCAGTGGACTCCGTGTCCAGATAATGAGGCCAGTGTTCTCCGTGTCCAAACAAGGAGGCAAGTAAACTTCGAGTCCAGACAAGGAGGCCAATAGAGGCCGTGTCCAGAAAAGGAGGCCAATCGACTCCGTGTTCAGAGAAGGAGGTCAGTGAACTCCTTGACCAGAAAATGAGGCCAGTTTTCTCAATGTCGAGACAAGTAGGCAAGTAAACTTCGTGTCTAGACAAGGAGGTCAATAGACTTCGTGTCCAGACAAGGAGGTCAGTGGTGTCCATGTCCAGACAAGGAGGCCAGTGGACTCATTGTCCAGACAGGGAGGCCAGTGGAATCCATATTTAGACAAGGCCAGTGGACTCCGTGTTCAGACAAGGAGGCAAGCAAACTTCAGGTGCAGACAAGGAAGCTGGTGGACTCCGTGTCCAGACAAGGAGGCCAGTTGACTCCGTCTCCATACAAGAAAGCCAGTGGACTCCGTGTCCAGACAAGGCCAGTGGACTGCGCTTCCATACAAGGAGGCAAGTGGACTCCGAGTCCAGACAAGGAGGCCAGTGGAGTCCATATCCAGGCAAGGAGGCCAGTGGACTCCGTGTCCAGATAAGCAGGCCAGTGAACTCCATGTCTAGACAAGGAAGCCAATGGAGTCCGTGTCGAGACAAGGAAGCCAGTGGACTCCGTGTCCAGACACGGAAGCCAGTAAACTCCGTGTACAGACAAGGAGGACAGTGGATTCCGTATTCAAACAAAGAGGCCAGTGGACTCCGTGCCCAAACAAGCAGGCCAAGGTACTCCGTGTCCAGAGAAGGAGGCAAGTGGACTCCTAATCCAGAAAAGGAGGCCAGTGGACTTCGCGTTCTGACAAGGAGGCAAGTGGACTCCATGTCCAGACAAATAGGCCAGTGGCCTGCGTGTCAAGACAAGGAGGCCAGTGGTCTCCGTGTCCAGACAAGGAGACTAGTGGACTCCGTGTCTAGACAAGGAGGTCAGTGGACTCAATGTCCACACAAGGAGGCCAGTGTTCTCATTCTCCAGAAAAAGAGGCAAGTAAACTTCGTGTCCAAAGAAGGAGGCAAGAAAACATCGTGTCCAGACAATTACGCAAGAGGACTCCGTGTCCAGACAAGGAGGCTAATGGTCTCCGTGTCCAGACAGGGAGGATAGTGGACTCCGTGTCCAGACAAGGAGGCCAGTGGACTCCGTGTCCAAACAAGGAGGCCAGTCGGATCCGTGACCAGAAAAGGAAGCCAGTGCACTGCGCTTCCAGACACGGAGGCCAGTGGACTCCGCGTCCAGATAAGGAAGCCAGTGCACTCCATGTCGAAACAACGAGGCCAGTGGACTCCGTGTGAAGAGAAGGAGCCCAGTGGACTCCATGTGTAAACAAGGAGGCAAGTGGACTCCGTGTCCAGACAAAAGAGGCCAGTAGACTCCATGCCCAGACAAGGAAGCCAGTGGACTCCGTGTCCAGACAAGGAGGCCAGTGGACTCCGTGTACAGACAAGGAGGACATTGGACTCCGTATCCATACAAAGCCAGTAGACTCCGTGCCTAAACAAGGAGGCCAAGGTACTCCATGTAAAGACAAGGAGGCAATTGGAGTACTAATACAAAAAAAAAAAAAAAAGAGCAGTGGACTACGATTCCAGACAAGAAGGCCAGTGGACTCCACGTCCAAAGACACAAGTGGACTCCCTGTCCAGACAAATAGGTCATTGGACTCCGTGTCCAGACAAGGAGGAAAGTGGACTCCGTGTCCAAACAAGTAGGCCAGTGGACTCCGCGTCCAGACAAGGAGGCTAGTGGAATCCGTGGCAAGACAAGGAGGCTAGTGGGCTCCGTGTCCAGACAAGAAGGTCAGTGGACTCCGTGTCCAGACAAGGAGGCTTAATGGACTCCGTGTCCATACAATGAGGCCAGTGGACTCTGCCCAGAGAGGGAGGCTACGGGAGTCTGTGTCCAGGCATGAAGGCCATTGGACTCCGTGTCCAGACACGCAGGCCAGTGCAATCCGTTTCCAGACAAGGAGGCCATTGGACTCCGCGTCAAGAAAAGGAAGCCAGTGGACTGCGCATTTTGAAAAGTAGGCCACTGGAATCCGTGTCCAGACAAGGAGGTCAGTGGACTCCGTGTCCAGACAAGGAGGCTTAATGATTAGACTCTGTGTCCAGACAATGAGGTCAGTGGACTCTGTGCCCAGAGAAGGAGGCTACGGGAGTCCGTGTCCAGACAAGAAGGCCATTGGACTCCGTGTCCAAACAAGGAGGTCAGTGGGCTCCGTGTCCAGACACGGAGGCCAGTGCAATCCGTGTCCAGACAAGGAGGCCATTGGACTCCGTGTAAAGCTAGGGAGGCCAATTGACTCCTTGCCCAGACAAGGAGGCCAGTGGACTCCGTGTACAGACAGGGAGGCCATTGGACTCCGTATTCAGACAAGGAGGCCAGTAGACTCTGTGTCCAGACAAGTAGGCCAGTGGAGTCCATGTCCAGACAAAGAGGCCAGTGGACTTCGCGTCCAGACAAGTAGGCCAGTGGACTCCTTGTCCAGGCAAGCAGGCCAGTAGACTCCGTGTGCAAACAAGGAGATCATTGGCTTTCATGTCCGGACAAAGAGGCCAATGGACTCCGTATCCAGATAAGGAGGCTAGTAGACTCCCGCTTCAGAAAAGGAGGCCGGTGGACTCAGTGTCCAGACATGGAGACCACTGGACTCCGCATTTAGACAAGGAGGCCAGTGGACTCCGTTTTCACACAAGGAGGCCAATGGACTCCGTGTCCAGACAAGGAGGCCAGTGGACAACATTTACAAACAAGGAGGTCTATGGACTCTATGTCCAGACAAGGAGACCAGTGTACACCGTGTCCAGACAAGGAGGTCAGTGGAATCCGTGTCCAGAAAAGGTCAGTGGACTCCGTGTCCAGACAAGGAGGCCTGTGTTCTCCGTGTCCAGACAAGGAGGCAAGTAATCTTTGTGTCCAGACAAGGAGGCCAGTGGACTCCGTGTCCAGACAAGGAGGCCAGTGGTCTCCGTGTTCAGAAAAGGAGGCCAGTGGAACCAATGTCCAGAGAAGGAGACCAGTGCACTTCGTGTTCAGACAAGTAGGCCAATAGACTCCGTATCCAAACAAGGTCAGTGGACTCTGTGTCCAGACAATTAGGCCAATGTCCTCCGTGTCCAGACAAGGAGGCAAGTAAACTTCGTGCCCAGACAAGGAGGCCAATGGAGTCCGTGTCCAGACAAGGAGGCCAGTCGACTCCATATCCAGACAAGGAGGCCAGTGGACTGCGTTTCCAGACAAGGCGACCAGTGGACTCCATGTACAGACAAGGAGGCCAGTCGACTCCGGGTCCAGACAAGGGGGCCATTGGACTCCGTGTCCAGATAATGAGACCTATGGAATCCGTGTCCAGACAAGGAGGCCAGTGGACTCCGTGTCCAGACAAGGAGGCTAGCAGACTCCGTGCCAAGACAAGGAGACCAGTGGACTCCGTGTCCAGACTAGATGGTCAGTGGACCCCGTGTCCAGACAAGGAGGCCAGTAGACTCCGTGTCCAGACAAGGAGGCCAGTATTCGTGGTATCCAGACAAGGAGGACAGTGGACTGCGCTTCCAGAAAAGGAGGCGAAGCGTCTCCGTGTCCAGACAAGGAGGCCAGTCGACTCCATGTCCAGACAAGGAGGCCAGTGGACTGCGCTTCCAGACAAGGAGGCCAGTGGACTCCGTGTCCAGACAATAAGACCTGTGGACACTCTGTCCAGAAAAGGAGGACAATGGACTCCTTGTCATGACATGGAGCAAAGTGGACATTATGTCCAGCAAAGGACGCCATTGGACTCCTTATCCAGACAATGAGGCCAGTGGACACTATGCCCAGAGAAGGATCCCAGGGGAGTCCGTGTCCAGACAAGAAAGCCAGTGGACTGCGAGTCCAAACCGGGAGGCCAGTGGACTCCGTTTCCAGAGAAAGAGGCCAGTGGAGTCCGTCTACAGAAATGAAGGCAAGTGGACTCCGTGTCCAGACAAAGAGGCCAGTGGACTCCGTGTCAAGACAAGGAGGTCAGTGGATTCCATGTCCAGACAAGGAGGCCAGTAGACTCCGTGTGCAGACAGGGAGATAATTGATTTCCATGTCCAGACAAGGACGCCAATGGACTCCATATCCAGGCAAGGAGGCTAATAGACTCCCCGTTCAAAGAAGGAGGCTAGTGGACTCAGTGTCCAGACATACAGACCAGTGGACTCCGCATTTAGATAAGGAGGCCAGTGGACTCCGTTTTCAGACAAGGAGGCCAGTGAACTCCGTGTCCAGACAAGGAGGCCAGTGGATTCCGTGTACAGACAAGGAGGCCAGTGGACTTCGTGTCCAGACAAAGAAGCCAGTGGACAACATGTACAACCAAGGAGGTCACTGGACTCTATGTCCAGACAAGGAGACAAGTGTACACCGTGTCCAGACAAGGAGGCCAGTGGACTCCATGTTCCGACAAGGAGGCCAGTGGAATCTATGTCCAGACAAGAAGGTCAGTGGACTCCGTGTCCAGATAATGAGACCAGTGTTCTCCGTGCCCAGACAAGGAGGCTAATGAAGTCCGTGTCCAGACAAGGAGGCCAGTCGACTCCGTGTCCAGAGAAGGAGGCCAGTGGACTCCGTGTCCAGACAAGTAGGCCAGTGGTCTCCGTGTCCAGACAAGAAGAAAGCCAGTGGTCTCCGTGTTCAGGTAAGGAGGCCAGTGGAATCCGTGTCCAGACAAGGAGACCAATGGACTTCGTGTTCAGACAAGTAGGCCAGTGGAATCCATGTCCAGACAAGGAGGTCAGTCGAGTAAGTGTCCAGACAATGAGGCCAGTGTTTTCCGTGTCCAGACAAGGAGGCTAGTAAACTTCGTGTCCAGACAAGGAGGCCAATAGAGTCCGTGTCCAGACAAGGAGGCTAGTCGACTCCGTGTCCAGACAAGGAGGTCAGTGGACTTCGTGACCAGACAATGAGGCCATTTTTCTCATTGTCCAGAGAAGGAGGCAAGTAAACTTCGTGTCAAGACAGTGAGGTCAATGGACTCCGTGTCCAGACAAGGAGGCCAGTGGTCTCCGTGTCCAGACAAGGAGGCCAGTAAACCCCGTGTCCAGACAAGGAGGCTAGTGGACTTCGTGTCTTGACAAGGAGATCAGTGGACTTCGTGTCCACACGATGAGGCCAGTGTTCTTCTCCAGAGAAGGAGGCAAGTAAACTTCGTGTCCTGACAAGGAGGCAAGAAAACTTCGTGCCCAGACAATGAGGGCAGAAGACTCCGTGTCCAGACAAGGAGGCCATTGTTCTCCGTGTCAAGACAAGGAGGCTAGTGGACTCCGTGTCCAGACAAGGAGGCCAGTGGACTCCGTGTCCAGACAAGAAGGCCAGTGGAATCCGTGTCCAAACAAGGAGGCCAGTGGACAGCGCTTCCAGACAAGGTGGCCAATGTACTCCGTGTCCATATAAGGAGGCCAGTGCACTCCTTGTCGAAACAAGGAGGCAAGTGCACTCCATATCCAGAAAAGGAGGGTATTAGACTCTCTATTCAGAAAAGGAGGCCAGTGTACTCAGTGTCCAGACATGGACACCAGTGGACTCCGCATTTATACAAGGAGGGCAATGGAATCCGTTTTCAGAGGAGGCCAGTGGTCTCCGTGTCCAGACAAGGGCGCCAGTGGTCAACATTTACAAACAAAGAGGTCAGTGGACTCTATGTCTAAACACGGAGGCAAGTTGGCTCCATGTCCAGACAAAGGAGGCCAGTAGACTCCGTGCCCAGACAAGGAAGCCAGTGGACTCCGTGTCCAGACAAGGTCAGTCGACTCCGTGTAAAGACAAGGAGGACAGTGGACTCCGCATCCATACAAAGACGCCAATAGACTCCGTAACCAAACAAGGAGGCCAGGGTACTCCGTGTCTGGACTAGGAGGCAATTGGACTCCTAATACAAAAAAGAAGGCCAGTGGACTACGAGACCAGACAAGAAGGCCAGTGGACTCCGCGTCCAATGACACAAGTGCACTCCGTGTCCAAACAAATAGGCCAGTGGACTCCGTGTCCAGACAAGGAGGGCAGTGGACTCCGTTTTCAGACAATGAGGATAGTGGAAACCGTGTCCAGACAAGGAGGGCAGTGGACTCCGTTTTCAGACAATGAGGACAGTGGAAACCGTGTCCAGACAAGGAGGTCAGTGGACTCTGTGTACAGACAAGGAGGCTAGTGGACTCCGTGTCCAGACAAGGAGGCCAGTGGATTCCGTGTCCAGACAAGGAGGCCAGTGGTCTTCGTGTCAAGACAAGGAGGCCAGTCGACTCTGTGTCCAAACAAGGAGGCCAGTCGACTCCGTGTCCAGACAAGGAGGCCATTGGACTGACCTTCCAGACAAGGAGGCAAGAGGACTCCGAAGTCCAGACAAGGAGGCCAGTGGACTCCATGTCCAGGCAAGGAGGCCAGTGGACTCCATGTCCAGATAAGCAGGCCAGTGAACGTGTCGAAACAAGGAGGCCAATGGAGTCCGTGTCCACACAAGGAAGCCAGTAGATTCCGTGTCCAGACAAGAATTGCAGTGGACTCCGTGTACAGACATGGAGGACAGTGCACTCCGTATCCATACAAAGATGCCAGTGGACTCCCTGCCCAAACATGGAGGCCAAGGTACTCCGTGTCCAGACAAGGAGGCAAGTGGACTCCAAATCCAGAAAAGGAGGCCAGTGGACCGCGAGTCCAGACAAGAAGGCCAGTGGACTCCGCGTCCAGACAAGGAGGCAAGTGGACTCCATATCCAGAGAAATGGGTCAATGGACTCCGTGTCAAGACAAGGAGGCCAATAGTCTCCGTGTCCAGACAAGGAGGCTAGTGGACTTCGTGTCTAGACAAGGAGGTCAGTGGACTCCGTGTCCACACATTGAGGCCAGTGTTCTCCTTCTCCAGACAAGAAGGCAAGTAAATTTCGTGTCCAGACAAGGAGGCAAGAAAACTTCGTGTCCAGACAATGAGGTCAGTGTTCTCTTTCTCCAGAAAAGGAGACAAGTAAACTTCGTGTCCAGACAAAGTGGCAAGAAAACTTCGTGTCCAGACGATGAGGGCAGAGGTCTCCGTGTCCAGACAAGAAGACCCGTGGATTCCGTGTCCAGACTAGGAGGCCAGTGGAGTGCGCTTCCAGACAAGGAGGCCAGTGGACTCCGCGTCCAGATACGGAGGCCAGTGCACACCATGTCGAAACAAGGAGGCCAGTGGCCTCCGTGTCAAGAGAAGGAGCCCAGTGCACTGCATTTCCAAACAAGGAGGCCAGTGGACTCCGCGTCCAGATAAGAAAGCCAGTGCAATCCGTATTGAGACAAGGAGGCCAGTGGACTCCGTATCCAGAAAATGAGGCTAGTAGACTCCCTGTTCAGAAAAGGAGGCCAGTGGACTCAGTGTCCAGACATGGAGACCAGTGGACTCCAAATTTATACAAGGAGGCCAGTGGACTCCGTTTTCAGACAAGTAGGCCAGTGGACTCCGTGTCCAGACAAGGAGGCCAGTGGACAACATGTACAAACAAAGAGGTCAGTGGACTCTATGTCTAAACAAAGAGGCAATTGGACTCCGTGTCCAGGCAAAGGAGTCCAGTAGACTCCGTGCCCAGACAAGGAAGCCAGTGGATTCCGTGTCCAGACACGGAGGCCAGTGGACTCAGTGTAAAGACAAGGAGGAGAGTAGACTCCGTATCCATACAAAGAAGCCAGTGGACTCCGTAACCAAACAAGGTAGGCCAAGGTACTCCGTGTCCAGACAAGGAGGCAATTGGACTCCTAATACAAAAAAGAAGGCCAGTGGACTACGAGTCCAGACAATAAGGCCAGTGTTCTCCGCGTCCAAAGACACAAGTGGACTCCGTGTCCAAAAAATAGGCCTGTGGATTCCGTGTCCAGACAAGGAGGACAGTGGACTCCGTGTTCAGACAAGGAGGCCACTCGACTCCGTGTCCAGAGAAGGAGGCCAGTATATTCCGTTTCCAGACAAGGAGTCCAGTGGACTCCGTGTCCAGAAAAGGAGTCTAGTGGAATCCGTGCCAAGACAAGGAGGCCAGTAGACTCCGTGTCCAGAAAGGAGGCCAGTACACTCCGTGTCCAGACAAGAAGGCCAGTATTCACCGTGTCAAGACAAGGAGGCCAGTGGACTGCGCTTCCACACAAGGAGGCCATTGGACTTCGCGTCAAGAAAAGGAAGCCAGTGGACTCCGTTTTTTGAAAAAGAGGCCACTGGAATCTGTGTCCAGACAAGGAGGCCAGTGGACTCCGTGTCCAGACAAGGAGGCATAATGGACTCCGTGTCCAGACAATGAGGTCATTGGACTCTGTGCCCAGAGAAGGAGACAAGGGGAGTCCGTGTCCAGACAAGAAGGCCAGTGGACTCCATATCCAAACAAGGAGGTCAGTGGACTCCGTGTCCAGACACGGAGGCCAGTGGAATCCGTGTCCAGACAAGGAGGCCAGTGAGCTCCGTGTAAAGACAAGGATGCCAGTTGAATCCTTGTCCAGACAAGGAGGCCATTGGACTCCGTGTACAGACAAGGAGGCCATTGGACTCCGTTTCCAGACAAGGAGGCCAGTGGACTCCGTGTCCAGACAAGTAGGCCAGTGGAATCCCATTCCAGACAAGGAGGCTAGTGGACTTCGTGTCCAGACAAGGAGACCAGTGGACTCCTTGTCCAGATAAGGAAGCCAGTAGACTCCGTGTGCAAACAAGATCATTGGTTTTCGTGTCCAGACAAGGAGGCCAATGGATTCGGTATCCAGAAAAGGTGGCTAGTAGACTCCCTGTTCAGAAAAGGAGGCCAGTGGACTCAGTGTCCTAACAACGAGACCAGTGGACTCCGCATTTGTAAAAGGATGCCAGTGGACTACGTTTTCAGACAAGGAGGCCAGTGGACAACATATACAAAATAGGAGGTCAGTGGACTCTTTGTCCAGACAATGAGACCAACGTATACCGTGTCCAGACAAGGAGGCCAGTGGATTCCGTGTTCCGACAAGGAGGCCAGTGGAATCCGTGTCCAGACAAGGAGGTCAGTGGACTTCGTGTCAAGACAAGGATGCCAGTGTTCTCCGTGTCCAGACAAGGAGGCAAATAAACTTCGTGTCCAGACAAGGAGGCTAGTGAACTCCGTGTCCAGACAAGGCCAGTGGTCTCCGTGTTCAGACAAGGAGGCCAGTGGAATCCGTGTCCAGACAAGGAGACCAGTGGAATTCGTGTTCAGACAAGTAGGCCAGTGGACTCCGTGTCCAGACAAGGAGGTCAGTGAACTCCCTGACCAGACAATTAGGCCATTGTTCTCATTGTCCAGACAAGGAGGCCAGCGGACTACATGTCCAGACAAGGAGGCAAGTGGTCTCCGTGTCCAGACAAGGAGGCCAGTGGACTCCGTGTCCAGATAAGGAGACAAGTAAACTTTAGGTCCAGACAAGGAGACAGGTAGACTCCGTGTTCAGACAAGGAGCCCAGAGGTTTCCGTGTCCATACAAGGGGGCAAGTAGACTCGTCATTTAGAGAAGGAGGGCATTGGACTCCGTTTTCAGACAAGTAGGAGAGTGGAGACCGTGTCCAGACAAGGAGGTCAGTAGACTCTGTGTACAGACAAGGAGGCTATTCGACTCCGTGCCAAACAAGGAGGCCAGTGGACTCCGTGTCTAGATAAGCAGTCCAGTGAACTCAGTGCCTAAACAAGGAGGCCATTTGAGTCCGTGTCCAGACAAGGAAGCCAGATGACTCCGTGTCCAAAAAAGGAGGCCAGTGGACTCCATGTACAGACAAGGATTTTGAACTCCACATCCATACAAAGAGGCCAGTTGGCTTCATGCCCAAACAAGGAGACCAAGGTACTCCGTGTCCAGACAAGGAGACAAGTGGACTCTTAATCCAGAGAAGGAGGCTTGTGGACTACGAGTCCAGACAAGAAGGCCAGTGGACTCCGAGTCCAGACAAAGAGGCAAGTGGACTCCGTGTCAAAACAAGGAGGCCAGTGGTCTCTCTGTCCAGACAAGGAGGCTAATGGACTCCCTGTCTAGACAAGGAGGTCAGTGGACTCCATGTCCACACAAAGAGGAGAGTGTTCTCCTTATCCAGACAAGGAGGCAAGTAAACTTCGTGTCCAGACTAGGAGGCCATTGGTCTCCATGTCAGAACAAGGAGGCTAGTAGACTCCGTGCCCAGACAAGGAGGCGAGTGGACCCCGTGTCCAGACAAGAAGGCCAGTTAACTGCGCTTCCAGACAAGGAGGCCAGTGGACTCTCCGTCCAGATAGGGAGGCCAGTGCACTCCGTGTCGAAACAAGGAGGCCAGTGGACTCCCTGTCAAGAGAAGGAGCCCAGTGCACTTCGCTTCCAGACAAGGAGGCCAGTGGACTCCGTGTCCAGATAAGGAGGCCAGTGCATTCCGTTTCTAAACAAGGAGGCCAGTGGACTCCGTTTCAAAAGAAGGAGGCCAGTCGACTCCATATCTAAACAAGGAGGCAAGTGGACTCCGTGTCCAGACAAAGGAGGCCAGTAGACTTTGTGCCCAGACAAGTAAGCCAGTGGACTCCGTGTCCAGACAATTAGGCCAGTGGACTCCGTATCCATACAAAGAGGCCAGTGGACTCCGTGCCCAAACAAGGAGGTCAAGGTACTCCGTGTCCAGACAAGGAGGCAATTGGACTCCTAATGCAAAAAAGAAGGCCAGTGGACTACGAATCCAGACAAGAAGGTCAGTGGAATCCGCGTCCAGACAAACGCACATGTGGACTCCGTATCCAGACAAATAGGCCAGTGGACTCCGTGTCCATATAAGGAGGACAGTGGACTCCGTGTCCAGACAAGAAGGCCAGTATATTCCGTTTCCAGACAAGGAGTCCAGTGGACTCCGTGTCCAGACAAGAAGGCTAGTGGAATCCGTGCCAACACAATTAGGCCAGTGGACTCCGTGTCAACACAAGAAGGTCAGTGGACTCCGTGTCCAGAAATGAGGCTAGTAGACTCCGTGTCCAGGCAAGGAGAAAAGTAATCGCCATGTCCAGACAAGGAGGCCAGTGGACTGCGCTTCCAGACAAACAGGCCATTGGACTCCGCGTCAGGAAAAGGAATCCAGTGGACTCCGCAAATATAAAAGGAGGCCACTGGATTCCGTGTCCAGACAAGGAGGTCAGTAGACTCCGTGTCCAGACAAGCAGGCTTAATATACTCCTTGTCCAGACAATGAGGCCAGTGGACTCTGTGCCCAGAGAAAGAGGCTAGGGGAGTAGGTGTCCAGACAAGAAGGTCAGTGGATTCCGTGTCCAAACAAGAAGGTCAGTGGACTCCATGTCCAGACACGGAGGCTGGTGGATTCCGTGTCCTGACAAGAAGGCCAGTCGACTTCGTGTAAAGACAAGGAGGCCAGCTGTCTCCTTGTCCAGAAAGGAAGTCCACTCGACTCCGTAACAGACAAGGAGGCCAATGGACTCCGTGTCCAGACAAGGAGGCCAGTGGACTTCGTGTCCAGGCATATTGGACTCCTTGTCCAGACAAGGGGACCAGTAGACTCCGTGTGCAAACAAGATCATTAGTTTCCGTGTCCAGACAAGGAGGCTAATACACTCCGTATCCAGACAAGGAGCCTGGTAGACTCCCTGTTCAGAAAACGACGTCAGTGGACTCAGTGTCCAGACATGGAGAATAGTGGACTCCGCATTTAAACAAGGATGCCAGTGGACTTCGTTTTCAGACAAAGAGGCCAGTGGACTCCGTGTTCAGAGATGGATACTAGTGTTCTCCTTGTCCAGACAAGGAGGCAAGTAAGCTTCGTGTCCAGACGAGGAAGCAAGTGGAATCCGTGTCCAGACAAGGAGACCAGTGGACTTCGTGTTCAGACAAGTAGGCCAATGGACTCCGTGTCCGAACATGGAGGTCAGTGGACTTCGTGACCAGACAATGAGGCCATTCTTCTCATTGTCCAGACAAGGAGGCAAGTAAACTTCTTTTCCAGACAAGGAGGCCAATGGACTCCGTGTCCAGAAAAGGAGGCCAGTGGTCTCCGTGTCCAGAACAAGAGGCCAGTGGACTCCGTGTAAAGACAAGGCCAGTGGACTCCATGTCCAGACAAGGTAAGTGGACTCCGTGTCCAGAAGGAGGCCAGTAGACTCCGTGTCCAGACAAAGAGGCCAGTATTCGCCCTGTCCAGACAAGGAGGCCAGTGGACTGCGCTTCCAGACAAGGAGGCCATAGGACTCCTCGTCAAGAAAAAGAAGGCACTGGACTCCACATTTAAAAAAAGAAAGAGGCCACTGGAGTCTGTGTCCAGACAAGGAGACCAGTGAACTCCATGTCCAGACATGGAGGCTTAATGGACTCCGTGTCCAGACAATGAGGCCAGTGGAGTCTGTGCCCAGCGAAGGAGCCTAGGGGAGTCCGTGTCCAGACAAGAAGGCCAGTGGACTCCGTGTCCAAATAAGGAGGTCAGTGGACTCCGTGTCCAGACAAGGAGGCCAGTGGATTCCGTGTCCAGACAAGGAAGCCAGTGGACTCCGTGTCCAGACAAGAAGGCCAATGGACTCCGCGTACAGACAAGGAAAAATTGGATTCCATATCCATACAAAGAGGCCAGTTGATTCCGTGCCCAAACAGTGAGGCCAAGGTACTCCGTGTCCAGACAAGGAGGCAAGTGGACTCCTAATCCAGAAAAGAAGGCCAGTGGAGTACGAATGCAGACAAGAAGGCCAGTGGACTCCGAGTCCAGACAAGGAGGCAAGTGGACTACATGTCCATAGATATAGGCCAGTGGACTCTGTGTCAAGACAAGGAGACCAGTGGTCTCCGTGTCCAAACAAGGAGGCTAGTGGACTCCGTGTCTAGACAAGGAGGTCAGTGGACTCGTGTCTACACAAGTAGGCAAGTGTTCTCCTTGTCCAGACAAGGAGGCAAGTAAACTTCGTGTCCAGACAAGGAAGCAAGAAAACTTCGTGTCCAGACAATGACGCCATAGGACTCCGTGTCCAGAAAAGGAGGCAATTGGTCTCTGTGTCCAGACAAGGAGACATTGGGTCTCCGTGTCCAGACAAGGAAGCTAATAGACTCTGTGTCCAGACAAGGAGGCCAGTGGACTGCGCTTCCAGACAAGGAGGCCAGTGGGCTCCGCGTCCAGGTAAGGAGGCCAGTGCACTCCGTGTCGAAACAGGGAGGCCAGTGGACTCCGTTTCAAGAGAAGGAGGCCGGTAGACACCATGTCTAAACAAGGAGGCAAGTGGACTCCGTGTCCAGACAAAGGAGGCCAGTAGACTCCGTGCCCAGACAAGGAAGCCAGTGGACTCCGTGTCCAGACAAGGAGGCCAGTGGACTCCGTGTCCATACAAAGACGCCAGTGGACTCCTTGCCCAAACAAGGAGGTCAAGGTGCTCCGTGTTCAGACAAGGAGGCAATTGGACTCCTAATAAAAAGAGAAGGCCAGTAGACTAGGAGTCCAGACAATAAGGCCAGTGGAATCCGCGTCTAGACAAACACATAAGTGGTCTCCGTGTCCAGACAAATAGGCCAATGGACTCCGTGTCCAGACAAGGACAGTGGACTCCGTGTCCAGACAAGGAGGCCAGTGGACTCTGTGTCCAGAAGAGGAGGCCAGTATATTCCGTTTCCAGACAAGGAGTCCAGTGGACTCCGTGTCCAGACAAGGAGGCTAGTGGAATACATGCCAAGACAATTAGGCCAGTGGACTCCGTGTCCAGACAAGGTAAGTGGACTCCGTGTCAAGAAAGGAGGCCAGTAGAATCCGTGTCCAGACAAAGAGACCAGTATTCGCCCTGTCCAGACAAGGAGGCCAGTGGACAGCGCTTCCAGACAAGGAGGCCATCGGACTCCGCGTCAAGAAAAAGAAGGCATTGGACTCCCCATTTAAAATAAGGCCACTGGAATCCGTGTCCAGACAAGGAGACCAGTGGACTCTGTGTCCAAACAAGGAGGTCAGTGGACTCCGTGTCCAGACACGCAGGCCAGTGGATTCCGTGTCCAGACAAGGAGGCCAGTGGACTCCGTGTAAAGACAAGCAGGCCAGCTGACTCCTTGTCCACACAAGGAGGACACTGGACTCCGTGTACAGACAAGGAAGCCAGTGGACTCCGTGTCCAGAAAAGGAGGCCAGTGGACTCCGTGTCCAGACTAGTAGGCCAGTAGACTTCTTGTCTAGACATGGAGGCCAGTACTCTCCGTGTGCAAACAAGATCATTTGTTTTAGTGTTCAGACAAGGAGGCCGCTGGACTCAGTGTCCAGACATGGAGGCCAGTCGACAACACGTACAAACAAAGAGATCAGTAGACTCTATATCCAGACAAGGAGACCAGCGTACACCGTGTCCACACAAGGAGGCCAGTGGACTCCGTGTTCCGACAAGGAGTCCAGTGGAATTCGTGTCCAGACAAGGAAATCAGTGGACTCCGTGTCCAGACAAGGAGGCCAATGTTTTCCGTGTCCAGAAAAGGAGGCAAGTAAACTTCGTCTCCAGACAAGTAGGCCAGTGGACTCCGTGTTCAGACAAGGAAGCCAGTGGAATCCGTGTCCACACAAGGACACCAGTGGACTTCGTGTTCAGACAAGTAGGCCAGTGGAATCCGCGTCCAGAGAAGGAGGACAGTGGACTCCGTGTCCAGACAATGAGGACATTGTTCTCCGTGTCCAGACAAGGAGGCAAGTAAGCTTCGTGTCCAGACAAGGAGGCCAATGGAGTCCATGTCCAGACAAGGAGGCTAGTCGACTCCATGTCCAGACAAGGAGGTCACTGGACTCCGTGACCAGACAATGAGGCCATTGTTCTCATTGTCCAGACAAGGAGTCAAGTAGACTTCGTGTCCAAGCAAGGAGGCCGGTGGTCTCCGTGTCCAGAAAAGGAACCCTTTGTACTCCCTGTCCAGACAAGGGGGCCAGTGGACTCCGCATTTTGACAAGGCTAGAGGACCCCGTTTTCAGACAAGGAGGCCAGTGGACTCCGTATCCACACAAGGAGGTAAGTAAACTTCAGGTCTAGACTAGAAGGCCGGTGGACTCCGTGTCCAGAGAAGTAGGCCAGTGGACTCCTCATTTAGAAAAGAAATGCAGGGGACTCCGGTTTCAGACAAGGAGGACAGTGGCCTCCTTGTCTAGACAAGGAGGTCAGTAGACTCTGTGTACAGACAAGGAGGCTAGTGGACTACGAGTCCAGACAAGGAGGCCAGTGGATTACGTGTCCAGACAAGGAGGCCAGTTGACTCTGTGTCCAAACATTTATGCCAGTGGTCTTCGTGTCAAGACAAGGAGGCCAGTGGACTCCGTGTCCAGACAAGGAGGCCAGTCGACTCCCTGTCCAGACATGGAGACCAGTGGACTGCGGTCCAGACAAGGAGGCCAATGAACTCCGTGTCCAAACAAGTATGCCAATGGACTCTGTGTTCAGACGAGGGGGCCAGTCGAACCCATGTCCAGACAAGGAGGCCAGTGGACTGCGCTTCCAGACAAGGAGGCAAGTGGTCTCCGAGTCCAGACAAGGAGGCCAGTGGACTCCATGTAAAGGCAAGGAGACCAGTGAACTCCGTTTCCAAATAAACAAACTGGTGAACTCCGTGTTTAAAAAAGGATGCCAATGGAGTCCGTGTCCAAACAAGGAAGCCAGTCAACTCCGTGTCCAGACAAAGAGGCCAGTGGACTTCGTTTCCAGACAAGGAGGCCAGTGGACTCCGCATTTAGACAAGGCCAGTGGACTCCGTTCTCAGACAAGGAGACCAGTGGACTCCGTTTTCAGACAACGAGGCCAGTGGGCTCCGTGTCCAGACAAGGAGGTCAGTGGACTCTGTGTACAGACTAGGAGGCTAGTGGACTCCGTGTCCAGACAAGGAGGCTAGTGGATTCCTTGTCGAGACAAGGAGGCCAGTTGACTCCGTGTCCAAACAAGAGGCCAGTGGTCTTCGTGTCAAGACAAGGAGGCCAGTGCACTCCATGTCCAGACAATGAGGCCAGTGGACTCCGTGTCCAGACAAGGAGGCCAGTGGACTCCGCATTTAGACAAGGCCAGTGGACTCCGTTTTCAGACAAGGAGGCCAGTGGTCTCAGTGTCCAGACAAGGAGGCAAGTAAACTTCAGGTCCAAACAAGGAGGCCGTTGGACTCCGTGTCCAGACAAGGAGGCTAGAGGTTTCTGTGTCCATACAAGGGGGCAAGTAGACTCGTCGTTTAGACAAGGAGGGCATTGGACTCCGTTTTCAGACAAGCAGGACAGTGGACTCCGTGTCCAGACAAGGAGGTCAGTGGACTCTATGTACAGACAAGGAGGAGAGTGCACTACGTGTCCAGACAAGGAGACAAGTGGACTCCTTATCCAGAAAAGGAGGCCAGTGGAATCCTAATCCAGAAAAGGAGGCCAGAGGACTACGAGTCCAGACAAGAAGGACAGGGGACTCCGAGTCCAGACAAGGAGGCAAATGGACTCTATATCCAGACAAATAGGCCAGTGGACTCCGTGTCAAGGCTAGGAGGCCAGTGGTCTCCGTGTCCACACAAGGAGGATAGTGGACTCCGTGTCTAGACAAGGAGGCCAGTGGACTCCGTGTACAGACAAGGAGGCCAGTGTTCTCCTTATCCAGACAAGGCGGCAAGTAAACTTCGTGTCCATACAAGGAGGCAAGTAAACTTCGTGACCAGAAAATGAGGCCAGAGGACTCCGTGTCCAGACAAGGAGGCCAGTGGACTGCGTGTGTAAACAAGGAGATCATTGGTTTCCGTGTCCAGACAAGGCCAGTGGACTCCGTATCCAGACAAGGAGGCTAGTAGACTCCCTGTTCAAAAAGGAAGACCAGTGGACACAGTGTCCAGACATGGAGACCAGTGGACTCCGCATTTATACAAGGAGGCCAGTGAACTCCGTTTTCAGACAAGGAGGCCAATGGACTCCGTGTCCAGAAAAGAAGGCCAGTGGACAACATATAAAAACAAGGAGGTTAGTGGACTCTATATCCAGACAAGGAGACCAGCGAACATCGTGTCCAGACAAGGAGGCCAATGGACTCCGTGTCCAGACAAGGACGCCAGTGTTCTCCTTCTCCAGAAGAGGAGGCAAGTAAACTTCGTGTCCAGACAAGGAGGCCAGTTTTCTCCGTGTCCAGAAAAGGAGGCAAGTAAACTTCGTGTCCAGACAAGGAGGCCAGTGGACTCCGTATTCAGACAAGGAGGCCAGTGGTGTCCGTCTTTAGACAAGGAGGCCAGTGGAATCCGTGTCCACACAAGGAGACCAGTGGACTTCGTGTTCACACAAGTGGGCCAGTGGACTCCGTGTTCAGACAAGGAGGCTAGTGGACTCCGTGTCCAGACAATAAGGCCAGTGGACTCCTTGTCCAGACAAGGAGGCCAATGGAGTCCGTGTCCAGACAAGGAGGCTAGTCGACTACGTGTCCAGACAAGGAGGTCAGTGATCTCCGTGACCAGGCAATGAGGCAATTGTTCTCATTGTCATGACAAGAAGGCAAGTAAACTTCGTGTCCAGACAAGGAGGCCAGTGGACTCCGCTTTTAGACAAGGCCAGTGGACTCCGTTTTCTGATAAGGAGGCCAGTGGACTCCGTGTCCAGACAAGGAGGCAAGTGAACTTCAGTTCCAGACAAGGAGGCCGCTGGAATCCGTGTCCAGACAATTAGGCCAGAGGTTTCCGTGTCCACACAAGGAGGCAAGTAGACTCATCATTTAGACAAGGAGGGTATTGGACTCCGTTTTCAGACAAGGAGGACAGCGGACTCCGTGTCCAGACAAGAAGGTCAATGGACTCTGTGTACAGTCAAGGAGGCTAGTGGACTCCGTGTCCAGGCAAGAAGGCCAGTTGAATCCGTGTCCAAACAAGGAGGAAAGTTGTCTTCGTGTCAAGACAATGAGGCAAGTGGACTCCGTGTCCAGACAAGGAGGTCATTGGACTCTGTACAGTCAAGGAGGCTATTGGACTCCGAGTCCAGAAAAGGAGGCCATTGGACTCCATATCCAGGCAAGGAGGGCAGTGGACTCCGTGTCAAGATAAGCAGGCCAGTAAACTCTGTGTCTAAACAAGGAGGCCAATGGAGTCCGTGTCCTGACAAGGTAGCCAGTGGACTCCGTGACTAGACAATGAGGCCTGTGGACTCCGTGTACAGACAAGAAGGACCTTGGACTCCGTATCCAAACAAAGAGGCCAGTGGACTCCGTGCCCAAACAAGGAGGCCAAGGCACTCCGTGTCCAGACAAGGAGGCAAGTGGACTCCTAATCCAGAAAAGGAAGCCAGTGGGCTACGAGTCCAGACGAGAAGGCCAGTGCACTCCACGTCCAGACTAGGAGGAAAATTGGATTTTATGTCCAGACAAATAGGCAAGCGGACG
>JAYMFT010406344.1:0-18552 GCA_038088735.1 Panulirus argus | reverse complement strand
GGGGGGGGGGGGGGGGGGGGGGGGGGGGGGATCAACACACCAACACAGAAGGGTACCAGGTATCGCAGAGGGCCCTCGTCCCATCGCAATGAGCGACAATGGCATTGATGATAAAGCAAAAGGCCACCAGTGTACTGCGTTCATCACTACAGCGGGTTGTGGATACAGCGGACGAGGCGGTACATAGACGTAAATACAGTCGTATGAAACGTAATATCTCAGGGCATTGACAAAATAAATCACTGCAAATGGTTACAAATCTCTTGACTTCTGAGCACATCAGGAGGCCTGAAATCAATGAATTCATGACACTCAAACAGCAAGACGTGGTAAGAAAAATGTCATATCAGGCGGGAAAAGGGAAAGGCTTTTTAAAGAGCTAAGGAGGAGAAGGAGGAGGAGGGATTCGAAGAGGGAGGAAGGAGAGGGAGTGAGCCCCCAGTCTGGTTAGGGAGTTGAGGTGGCCCCCAGGTGCGTGGTTGGTCGAGTTATATGGAGTGTGTTGTGACGGCCGCTAACACACCCTAATGTACCTCGTGACGCCTGCTAACACACACACACACACACACACACACACACACACACACACACACTCACCTTAATGTGCCTCACCCGTCACTTAATTTGAGCGTGATAGATATCCCCGTCAAGTGGCGCAGCCGACCTCTCTCACTTGCCGAAATTAAGACGATCAATCACAAGCCAGGATCATCAACGCATCGGATTGTCTTTAGCCTCTCATGGTTAGGGAGAGGCTCAGGGCTGAACCCCGTACAGTGTGTTTGTGAGAGGGAGTCGCGATTCAGTTGTTCTCTTGAGCCCCAGAGATCAAGGTAACCCAGCAGGTACGTGTTTATTCTTTTCCAGAAGTGCAGAGGCATTAAGGCTGGACCAAAACACTCGGGATACAGAAAACTCACCAATAACGACTTTGTTCAATAACTGTCTATCTCTTTTCTTTCCTTTCTTGTTCTCCGACTCCCGCAATATATTGGTAGCGGCAGGAAGAGGCAAAGAACATCCTTATTCACTCGCATTCACTCTCTAACTGTCATGTATAATGCACCGAAACCAGAGACCCCCCCTCCCTGTCCACAACCCACAAGGCCCCACAAACCTTTCCGTGGTTTCGAAGGACCGCTTCATATGCCCCGGTTCAGCACAATGACAGCACGGCGTCCCCTGTATACCACATCGCTCCAATGCGCTCTATCCCCTGCACGCCTCGCACCCTCCTGCATGTTCAAGACCCGTACCTTCAAAGCGTCTTTCACGCTATCCTTCCACCTCCTCTTTGGTTTCCCTATTTTACCTTGTTCCTCCGCTTCTGACAAGTAAACCCTCTTATTCATCCTTTCCTCACTCATCCTCTCCATATGTCCAAACCATCTCAGTACACCCTCTTCTGCTCTCTCATAAATACTCCATTTACTGCCGCACATCTCTTACACAATCATCCGTCCTCACACCACATATTGTTCTCAGACATTTAATTTCCAACACATTCATCCTATCATCTATATTTTCGTCTAAGGCCCGCGCCTTGCATCCATACGACATCGTCGGGACTACTATACCGTCAAACATACCCATCTTTTCCCTTTAAGACAGTGACCTCTCTCCATACATTTTCAATGCGCCCAGACCTTCGTCCCCTCACCCACCTTATGGCTCACTTCAGCTCCTATGGTTCCATTCTCTGCCATTTCCACTCCCAGGTATGTGAAACGCTACACTTCCTCCACGTTCTCTCAGTTCGAACTCATAATCCAAATAACCTGTCTCTTTTCGCTGCTAACCCTGATAAAGCTGTTTTTCTTTACATTTACATCAGCAAACAACAGCTGACTCGCCTCCCAAGCGCCCCCTACCCCCAACAGACAGCAGACCTGTTCCTCTCTCCCAGACCCTTGCATTTCACCTCCCTCACCACACCGTCCATAAACAGATTAAACAGCCATGGTGACATAAACACACTCCTGCCGCAGACCCGCCCTCACGTCTAACCATTCATCTTCCTCTCCACTTACTCGGACACCTCCTTGTTATGTAACACACAGGACTCCATTCATAGAATCCAGTTCCCCCTGCAGCTCAAGATTGCGCTACACTCAGTAGCAGGAACAGGGTGGACTCCTTTGAATCGAGGAAGCTTTCTGACGGGCCTGTGCGCTTATTTCTTAAACTGACGAATAATGATACACAGGCTCGCTAAAGGTGACTTTTCACCCGCGGTGTGGAGTCCGGTAACACCTGTCCGTGCGCACGAATGTATACATATGTACAAGGACACGTTTAAATCACCGCCGTGTTGTCATGATGGGGAAATTGGTGGAGGATAGTGTGGTAGACAATGACACCAGTGCTGCCGGAAACCTCCGGTATTATGGAGATCTCCAACACCGGGAAACCCGGTGGTATGAATATCTCCAACACTCTGGGAACCCCGGTAGACACCCCCAACACTGGGAACGCCGGTATTATGGATACCTCCAACACTCTGGGAACCCCGGTAGACACCTCCAACACTGGGAACCCCGGTAGAATAGACACCTCCAACACTGGGAACCTCAGTAGTATGGATACCTCCAGCACTGGGAACCCCGGTAGTATGGATGCCTCCAACACTGTGGACCCCGGTAGCACAACCACCTCCAACACCTGCTTCATACCTGTGTAATTAATCACCGTATGGCTCACCCTTCCTCATCAGCTGACTTCCCTCAGGCGCCTCCCGCTGCCACTACCGCTGTTCTTCCTCCTGCTGCTGCTGTTTCTTCTGCTGCTGTTCCTTCTGCTCCTCTTCTTCCCCCTGCTCCTCCTGCTGTTGCTGTTCCTCCTCCTGCTGCTCCTCCTACTGCTACTACTCCTCCTACTGCTGCTGCTGCTGTTCTTTCTGCTTCCCTCCCTCTCTCCTTCCCTCCTTCCCCTCCCTCCCTCGACACCCAGGAACCAGGCAAACCCCACCCCCCCTCCACACACCCTCCACCTCCTCTCTTCCCCGTCACTAGAGCGTTCCCGCTAACGCCACCGAGCCAGCCTGAAATAAGTGCCCCTCTCGCCGTCGTCGGGAATCCAACGGCCTAGGGGAGGGAAGTGGAGGGGTAGGGGGAGGGAAGGGGGAAGGAAGGGAGGGGGAGAGGGGGAGGGAGTGATATACAACCAGATAAATCAAGGTCAAGTCTGAGCCTTTACCTCGCTGAGCCTCTCGAGTATTCATATCCTATTAGGGGGGGGGGGTTCCCCGTTCGTGGCGGCGGATCCGAGCCGGATTATCTTATGCGAACGTCACACGGGGGGGGGGGAGTGGGGTGGGGGGGGGGGGGGGGGGCGGGCGGGGGGGGGGGGGGGCCGAGCGAGATGGATGACAGGCGGACGGACGCGAGACGGGGAAGACCAGTTGCAGGCGGAGGGGTGTGTGTGTTGTGTGTGTGTGTGTGGGAACGGGAGAGGTGGAAGAGTGGGTGGCAGTGAGCGTGTGTGGAACGGGAGAGGTGGAAGAGTGCGTGTGTGGGACGGGAGAGAGAGAGAGAGAGAGAGAGGAGGGGGTCGCTGTGATCCCTCAGCACCTCCTGAACACCGCTCTTCTCAGGCCTCGGGTGTCCTAACCTCACAGCACTGGGGGGGAGGACAGACAGACAGACAGTCAGTCAGTCGTCATAAGAGCGCTAGGTGTCGTGTCCTGAACCCACAGCAAGGGAGAGGACTTGATTCTCATCCTCAGGTCACAACGTCACGAAGCAAGTGACGGAGGGAGCACAGTGGTCCGTCACATCAGGGGGTGTCCACACACTCTCACACACACACACACACACACACATACATACGAGAGCTCGCCAGGGGCCTTAGCGGCAAGCTATCTCCACCTGATGGCTCCTGATGGCAGCAGAAGCAGCTCCTTCTACCCCTGTCCAACGAGAGGTCGCCCCTCACCCGTCCTTCGTCAGGAGTGCCTGACGAAGGAACACTGGAGCGAGGTCCTCGGTGGACGTTATGCCATCTGGGGCGTTTAGACGCGTTCTACACTGCGGCGGATTTAGAACGCGTCTTGAGCATTAATGTAGAAGATAATCAGACTTTATTATCAACTCATGACGGAGCTGTAGAGGGCGAGATTGTTCGATGGTAGGGCGTATCTGTATGTGACCTGTTGTTTTGCCTACCTGTGTGACCTGACCTGACCTGACCTGACCTGAATTGACTTGACCTGGTTATCATACACCGCAGGTCTGGTGACCCTATACCGGGCCCACTCTTTAAGAACTTCCTGGCCCCACAATACGCCTCACAGAAACATATCTTCTTGAACCAAAAATAATGCTTTATTGACATATCTACCGGGTCCATCCATACTCACCTCCTTAACAGTTAACCTCCTGCGACACAGGAGCACATTCGACCCAGCCAAAATACATTCTTTACAGAACCATCCACGACACCAGACCAGCGTGGAAGGTAAACTGTGTCGACTGACGCGAGATGTGTAGCAGTGAGCGGTGGGTCTGTGGGTGAAGAAGACCCACCTTGCCCCTCCTCCACCTCCCCTTCCACCCTCCCCCCACCACCACCACACCCCCCACAAGCCGTCGGGACCCCCTGCCGGCAGCCGGCAGAGTTATGGCGTAATGAGTGCCACAAACAATGAAATTATAACACGCACCCCAGGTCGGGGAGAGGGATACCGCCACCCGTGGGGGGGGGAGGCCATCACTGGGTTTGATAATATTTTGACCGGTGTCGGGTCCTCGGGGAGTGATGGGGTGACGTTTCAATAAAGCTGGGGTGACTTGTGGTGGGGCCCCAGAGACGGCGGGAGACACACCTGGCCTCCAGCGGGACCGGGTCTCGTGGTGGGGGTCCGTCCTCCCTCCTAGGGAAGAGGGTGGTCCGTCCGTGTATCTTCTTCAACTGATCTTTTGGCAAGTTTCTCACCAGACGGTCCATCGGCGGAGGATACATCAATTCCATTTTTTCCTTCGTTTGTGCTAATTGGAATCGCCTCTGTGTTTTCTAAGAGGGGTCGTTATGCCCAGCCTCGGCAGTGATGCCCCGAAGGGGACGATCGAGAGCATCAGTTACGGTCTCGTAAAGCTGGTCCGAATGGCAGATTTGAAAATATTGGAAATCTTTCGAGTCTGATCCCCTATGTTATCTATTTTTTTATCGAGGGAGCACATGACAAGGGCTGGACAGTGTGGCCCTGGTCAGGAAGGTCTGAGGAACTGCCTGGCCTTACTTAGGGGACACCAAGCTGACGCGGGAGACTATTATTTGCTGTAGTGGATAACGAGCCGTGTTATTCTCCCCAACGGCCTCAGTACCTATAGGAACACTCCCCAGGAAGCGAGTCCGCCTCCCGAGGTGGGTCTCGGGTCCAAGTCGAACCTCCCGCTGTGTCATGACGTCCCCAGGAGTTAGATGCTCGTCTGACTGGTCCTTCAACCAAGACCAGGGGAGCTTAAAAGAGACGTCATCCTCCTGCAGAAGGCATGCTCGAACTATGGACGGACTTCACTGTCTCTCTCTCTCTCTCTCTCTCTCTCTCTCTCCCTTTCTTCAGTAATGAGTCTCGAGACACACGCCCTCGCTCGTATGCTGGTAATGTGCTTCTCTCTAGCGTACTGTGTACTTCTCTTCTCCTACCAACAGCACGATCGGGGACTCTCTCGCAAAAGTCAGTACACTTGGAATACTGTGGTACCCCCTGTACTCCAACGTACATGTTTTGAATGTGTACTGTTTTATAGTATACATGCTCTGTACCCGCGTTGTACTGTGTAGTACAGTAATACAAAGTTCTTGTGTGTGTGTGTGTGTGTGTGTGTTGTTACCCTTATGCTAGGGCTGTTACGGCTGTTACCCCATGACGCTGCTGTTCCTGCTGTTTCTCATCCAGCTGTTTCCTCATGAAAGCTGCAGAATGTATGTGAGCTAATACGGCATTTTCTCTGTCTGTTCCCAGCGCTACCTGGCTTACGTGGGAAAAGGACGAACAGGTATGAAAGAAGAAAAGAAATTTGTATACTTAACTATCTTGCACGATAATGCCCTTTTATGGGGCTCCTCGCAGCGCACAGGAAGTCGTCCACGTCCACCTGGCGGGATAGCAGGTCAAGCAGTGTGGTGATGTCTGTTTATCTGAGTGAGGCGAGTTCAGGACTTATAAGGATTAAGTGTTTAGTGTCTGCAATACAAAAGTTTCATCTTGGGCATGACGGATTCTGTGATGCACTGAATCTGTCTTTATGTTGTTGGCGAGACGAGCGGTGTACAGGACGCAGAAGAGAAAGTGTCGCTCGTAAATGGCTGAGGGGTGTAGTTTCAGATGGGTGCACGTCTGGTTGGGATGGAATATAAGGGCTGGGTCGGGAGAGCGGTTGTTTAGCGCTTGTTAGGTTATGACTTGTGTTTGTGCTTAGTCAGCGTGACGTTTGTCGGGAGGGGGGGGGGGGGAAGAGAGAAAGAATCTGGGGGGGGGGGGGGTGGGGTTGGTTGGAGGTAGTAAGGATCTTGGAGTGCAGATTGCCACAGTATGAGGCAGGGCCAAGATTTTTCGTTTTCAGTATCTGCTTGGAGGTTGGTGGTCAATAATGGTGTAGTTGAGATGTTATGAATAATAGGATGTCAAAGCATAGTGAAGTGATGTTCTATCTTTTTTTTTCCATCTTGTAGGAGTCCAGTGTTTGTAGTTGAGAGATGGAGCCAGTCATTGTTCAGTGGGCACTGCATATTCGTTATGTTTGGTTTTCACAACGTCGTTGACCAGGCTGAAGTGCAGTTTAAGGTGAAATGTTTTGTGGAGGATGCTGAGGGAGTCATCTCCCCGTCCACAACTGGTATTAGTGCCGAGGGCATTTTAGTTTCATGTTTATCGCCTTTGCGTCGATGTCTGTGGTACGGGAAGGAGTGAATGCCATGTGTGTGTGTGTGTGTCGTACGTGTATCTTATTATGATTGGGACTCAGCTGAAGCGAAATAAGAGATATCTTATTAAACCATTAAACCATAATAAAAAGAAATGATAATCAGTTGAGCTGAATAGCCATCCCCTAGAAGACTACACTGAAGTTCTTGTAGGTAAATGTTCTTAAGTCAAGGAAAAGTTAAGATGATCTCCCCATTTGTTCAGTATATCTCATCATCGTCTCATGAATATACATTTACCTTCCAACTGAATAACCATGAAGTACTCAAACGTTAACTGAGTAAAGTTTGAAGAACTTGGAGATCTTGAAGAACTTGGAGAACATTCCAGTAATTCACATAAAGTTACCCTTGATTCTGTCACGAGGAGTAAAAGCGCTGAGGTAAATAACACCGAAGAGCATTTGATGGCTGTAGAGATGGTATCTTTGTGCAAGCCAAAGGTTTAGGGAGTGATTTGAACTGGGAAAGGCAATTCAACAGTGTGCAGAGTGACATGACCACCGCCTTTTAACTTGTCAATAATTATCAGGGAGTTAAATGAGCTAGAACCATTTAAGAGTGTGCATAGCCAGCTGCCCTCACAGGCCGTGTCTCTCTCTTGAAGGAGCCCCTGCTTAACATTCGCCGAAAATCAGTGGCTAATTTACAGCTTGAACATAGAGCGAGGCTTCAGTACAAATGAGCTACTATCAAGCTGAAGAAATAGTCTGAGCCAAACCATTTGGTATTGTTTATAGACTGATTGTCTTACAGTTTCTGCTTCAACAGAAAAAAAAAAATGGCCAGATCGTTGTTGAAAATCCTGCCCTAATAAATGATGAACTGCTGTAGCATATCAGACCGCTGAAGCTTGAACTTTTAATGAGGCTTGTTAAAGGTAGAAAAGATTCACACCAAGCTTGTAAAACCTCGGGACTCTTACTAGTCTCAATGAGAGGGAAAATCTAGACCCTTGTAAAAACCTGAGACACATGAAGCTTACAAAATGTGGCAGTACTGAAAGAGGATACCAGATTGATTGGCAACATCCCTCAGAGAATTGTATGGGACAATCTTGAAACATCCAAGCACAATAAATATGGGATCTCCGACCTTCATTCTGCATAAAATGAATGTAGGAGTATAATCGGCTTAATCCAATAACAGTGTGCATCTTGCTAAATGTGCTTTGCCGTGAGAGTTGAAATAAGGAGCTGGATAATGTTATCCTTTACTATTCAGCATTGGCTTAGAGTTAATTGGTACTTAGCTAAGGCAGTATATAATATCACTGGTATATTCGAGACAACTCGGCTTCTTGCATTGGCAGATTGTCATTGGCTTATGGATGATGAGGTGGTGATCACCGTTAAGTAATCAGACTCAGTATTGTAATTTATATTTTACCTCTTGTAAGACAGATTTTGAAGCAATGGGCTCCACAGCTCTTTGTTCAGCACACAGAAAATAACACTATTCCTTTAATTTTCCTATAAGTGGAGCCCAACTGTTTTCTCAATTTTTTCTAGTATTTTTTTTTTTTTCATTTAAGAAAGCAGTGCTGACATGTGCAAGAGATGTATGTGGCATGTAAAAGGTGTAAGGGGGCAGATTAGAAAAGGTAGTGAGTGGTGGAATGAAAAAGTAAAGTTGTTAGTGAAAGACAAAAAGAGAGGCATTTGGACGGTACTTACAGGGAAGGAGTGCAAATGACTGGGGAATGTATAACAGAAAGTGAAAGGAGGTCAAGAGGAAGGTGCAGGGGTTTAAAAAGAGGGCAAGGGAGAGTTGGATTAAGCGAGTGTCAGTAAACTTTAGAGACAATGAGATGTTTTGGAAGGAGGCAAATAATGTGAAAAGACAAGAATATAAATGGTTACATCATTGAAGCAGGCAAAAGGGGAAGTGATAACAGGTATTTATGAAGTGAGGAGGAGACATAGTGAGTATCTTGAAGGACTGTTAGATGCGTTTAATGATAGAGTGGCAGATGCAAGGTGTTTGGGTTGGGGTTGCATGCAAAGTGAGACAGTCATGGAGAGTGGTATGGTGAGGAGGACAGAGGTGGTGAAAGCCTTACGGAAGATGAAATGTGGCAAGGTAGCTGGAGTGGATGGTACTGCAGTTGAATTTATCAAAAATGGGGGTGACTGTGCTGTTGATTGGTTGGTAAGAATATTGGTGACTGTGCTGTTGATAGGTTGGTAAGAATATTCAGTGTATGTATGGATTATGGCGAGATGTCTGAGGATTGGTGGAATACATATATAGTGCCATTGTACAAAGGCAAAAGGGGATAAAGGTGTGTCCAAACTACTGAGGCATAAGTTTATTGAGTATACCTGGTAAGTTGTATGGTAGGGTCTTGATTGAGAGGGTGAAGGCAAGTACAGAGCATCAGTTTGGGGAGGAGCAGTGTGGTTTCAGAAGTGGTGGAGGATGTGTGGATCAGGTGCTTGCTTTAAAGAAAGTGTGAGAAATACTTAGAAAAACAATTGGATTTGTACGAACATTTATGGATCAGAGAAAGCATATTGATAGGATTGATAGAGATGCTTTGTGGAAGGCCTTAAGAATATATGGTGTGGGTTGAAAACTGCTAGAAACAGTGAGAAGTTTTTATCAAAGGTGTAAGGCCTGTGTATGAATAGGAAAAGAGGAGAGTGAATGGTTCCATGTGAAAGACAGTCTGTGGCATGGGTATGTGATGTCATCATGGTTCTTCAGTTTGTTTATGAGTGAGGTGGTGAGGGATGTAATGCGAGAGTCTTGGAATGAGGGGCAAGTATGCAGTTTGTGGGGGATGAGAGTTCTTGGAAAGTGAATTAGTTGTTGTTTGCTGATAATGCAACACTATTGGCAGATTCAGGTGAGAAACTGCAGAGTTGGTGACTGAGTTTGAAAGTGTGCGAAAAGAGAAAGTTGAGAGTGAATGTGAATAAAAGTTAGGTTTATAAGCTTAACAGGGTTGAGGGACAAGTTAGTTAGTGTATGAGTTTGATTAGATAAAAACTGGAGGAAATGGAGTGTTTTACATACCTGGGATTGGATATGGCAGCGAATCGAACCATGGAAGTGAAAGTGAGTCACGGGGTGGGGAGAGGGCAAAGGTTCTGGTAGCACTGGAGAATGTGTAGAAAGAGAATGTTATCTGTTAGGGCAAGAATTAGTATGTTTGTAGGAATTGTAGCCCTGGACAATATCATATGGATGCAAAGCATAGGCTGTAGTAAGGCTGTGCGGAGGAGGGAGGATGTGTTGGAAATGAAATGTTTGAGGACAATATGTGGTGTGAGGTGGTTTGATCATGTAAGTAATGAAAGGATAAAATAGATGTGCAATAATAAAAAGGGAATGGTTGAGAGAGCAGAAGAGGGTGCTCTGAAATGGTTTGGACATATGGAGAGAATGAGTGAGGAAAGGTTGAGAAAGAGGATATTTGTGTCAGAAGTGGAAGGAACAACAAGAACAGGGAGACCAGATTGGAGATGGAAGGATGTAATGAAAAAGATTTTGAGCGATCAGGGCCTGAACGTGCAGAAGGCAGGCATGGGACACATTAAATTGGAATAATGTGGGTTACTGGGGTCGACATGCTGTCAATGGACTGAACCAGGGCACGTGAAGTGTCCACGGTAAACCATGGAAAGATCTGTGGGGCCTGGTGGTGGGTAGAAAGCTGTGATTTTGGTGCCTTACATATGACAGCTAGAGAATAGATGTGAGCAGACGTGGCCTTTCTTTGTTGGTTCCTGGTGTTAACTCCCTAATGTGAGAAACGGCAATCAAGTATGAGAAACAAATTCTAAATCCTACATGAATGTGAGCCTGACTTACCAAAAAAAATTATTTAAGGAAATATTTCCATTGGAATTGCACCAAATAATAAGTTAACCTAACCTTACTGAACATACCGTAACATTCTTTAAGGTGATCACTGTAGGTGGAAAAGTTCTGCAACAGCATATGTAACAAATCCACTGATGTGATTCTATTTATGTTAATTCTTCTACATCCCTAAATTAAAAAATTATCAAAATCTCAGAACACATATATTGAGAAGCTCTCTGGATTAACTCAGCTAATTTTTCAAACTGACATCTTACCTAACAGGGTTGTAACAGACTAAAAACATGCATAATATAGTCATTCAGTCACTTTATCATATTCATAAAATGCTAACCATAAACTTAACTATGTATTCCACGAAGGGGTTACAAAATTAGGTATTACCAAGAAAAAAATTGTCCTGTAAGCCTAGGCAATGCTGTAATCTGTGTGTTACTCGATCGATATCCTGGATTCAAGCTTCCTTTAATTCTCATAACGCAATTCTCTAAATAATACATCATTATTTATGGTTCCTATTTACACATTTACATACATATTCATAAATATTTACACATTTACATTTCTTTACTTATGTACTTACAACAGAACTGCTTCCAAAGAGAGGTAGTCTCTAAAGAAAGCACTTATAGTGACTGAGGCAACATTAAGCAGCCATACAAACATCAAAATACAGTAATAGTAGGGGATTTAAATAAAGGCTCCCGGCTCCTCTTGTGAGTCTTGATATGAAATCCCAGTATTTATGGATTGCTTTTGCATCATATCCTCAACTTTTTATGAAGACAAATGGCATTTATGAGAAATTTGCCATCTCCACTGTGCTAGAAATCATTTAAATTACACTGACTGATAAAATATTTTGTTTATATACGTATCAATTTCATCCCCAATTACATGGGACAGATCAAGTAGATCCACAACTGTACCTCTTGTGGGAATAACTTTTGCAAAACGGGTTCTTACCCAAATCTCACAGGCTGGCAGTAGCAGGGACTTCCAATTCTCTTAGGGGCCTACTTCAAACCCATTATAAATATGTTTTCACTCACAAAACTTATTGAAGACATCTTTTTTATAGGTTGCATGGGAATAAAACTCATCACATTACTAAATTATTTATAATTCATCTTATTTCAGTGTAAGAAACTTTTAGCTTCAAGACAATAGAGTAAAAAGCTCTGGAAAAAAAACCCTGTCCATCATATAAAAAGACTCAACCATTTATATGGAGGTGCCATATGCCATTCAACACACAAAGTAGTCAATGAAAAAGAAGACCAAAACCTATCTTACACCCTACCACTTATACTCTATTAGAGAGCTGTCTCTTCATGTTCCAAACTCTAAGAGGGACCATATGCAACAGGGTTTTATGGCACTAAATTTACCTCTATAATATCATCACATTCAAATAATAGTTTTAAGTATGGATAGTTGATCAAACATACTATTATTTACAGTCTTATTCACATTTACTCATTTCTTTTCTTACAGACAATATGTCTATCATCAATAGGAAAATATTCAGTGCTGATCACCTATTACCGTATGAAAAGAACTGTGTTTTTGAAAGATACGTTCAGTGAATAATTATACATCTTTTTACTACTTGGGCCACTGTGGTGTAACACTAGAAAATGAATACCAAGTGAAGTACAAAGTGTGTAAACATGGCAACACTTCCCACTCAGGCTTACCTTGCCTTTCCATAAAGAAGATCCAGTTTTCTGGATCAGAAATCAACTATGTATTTAGAAAAGAAAAGAATTTAATCTGGAAGGTTAGTGTACTTCAGCAAAATGTAAAATCTAGTGTTAATTTTTTTCTACGAGGAAGAAAATAGTTACCTCTTCCTATTGAATATGCAAAGGCCTTTGCATCACACTATGAATCAAGGTCCTTTTCAGCAATATCCCATTCACCAGTCATATATAAAGTTTGGGGTGAAAAACAGACATCCAATGAATGTTACTTACCAGATGAATTAGGGAATCAACTGGGTGCAGTTATTATAGAAACAATATTATTTCAACTTCTTGACAATATAAAAAAGACAACTGATACATTTGTTCATGTCAGTCTCATTGAATGTTTATGGAAACTTTGCACTTAATAAAATGAAATTTTTCATGTTTTGACATTTTTTTTTGTGACTACTGCTCAAATATTCTTTAACCAAACAAGCTACTAATGAAGTTATTTGCCCTGTTAATCAATGGACATACAATCATAACCTATTCCAAAATGAAATACAGAATGTTCCAGCAGTGCACAAATTCAATATCTTCACTCGGATAAAAATAAAAATTCACCAAGATAATCTAAGTACTTTTAAATGAAATCTGCTTGTCAAATAATTAACTGCTCTACTATATAGTGCAGAAATTACCCTAGCCACTTCGTCAGTAATATTAAGCTGTGCATTATGATGTAGTCTCCAATTTAGAGAAGATGCATGAAATGACCTTTTTGTTGCATTTCAAAAAGCATACAGAATGGATATATGGCTACTCATTAATGACTAGTATTCCCATGACAATGAAATTGCTAAAGCTGTATAATTTGATCTTTAAATGTACTGTAACTGGTTACCTAGTACTAAAGACACACAGGATGTACAAAGAATTACAGGGCATCCAAACAGTCTGTCAACACCAGCAACTTTACATACGAATCTGTAATCTTTGAATCAATAAATTTTTGCATTTATGAACTTAAACTGTGTACAGTACTTGATTCTGATGCTGTAACTAAAGTAGCTGTGCATTTAGACATCAAGTGCTTCATTTCTTTATACCTACTTGCTTTATATGCCACATCAAAAGAAATAATTTAACAACACAGTTATATGTCAAACCCTTCTTAATGGAAAATGGCATCTCCTAGAAGTGCAACACATGATTAAAAGCAACACTCAAGCTAAAAGCACTTTATATGTAAATTTCAGTGTTAAGGAATGGAATCTTTGCAAAGAAAGATATGAACATCAAGATATTTTAGACACTACTAAAATTGAACTTTACTCCCAAAATATCCAGTGGCTTCTAAAAAACACAATAAATGTATTGCTAAACTTGCTCTCTGTCAGTCTGTCTGTCTGTCTCTCTCTCTTTAAGGCTCAGTCCTCTGTTCTTGATGCTAGCTCGCTAACATGGGAAATGGCGGATATGTATGAACAGAGGACTGAGCCTTAGAGGGAAAATACTCACTTGGCCCCCTTCTCTGTTCCTTCTTTTTTACAAAACATAAGTACATTATAATTTGGTATAAAGTTTGATAGAATTCATACACATTATGGAGTTGTTTTCACATTATTTGCATGGTTCAAGTAACATGCAAAGCATGGAAAGATTGATAAAGTACGAATACAGTATCCATATACACGTGGCTACTTTTTTTACTCAGATTTACAGTTATATAACACCGATTTCAAGTCCTTTGGATGATTCCAGAATCTTCTGTATGAATAACTCTAAGTGTCAGATCAATTTCCTGCATTTCAGAATTTTGAGAAATTAAAGTATTACACATCACTCCAACCCAAACAACTCAGCAAGAAAAAAATTTAACACACCTTGTGCAGCTGTGCAGTAGATATGCTCTCTTGTCTTTCCACACTGCAGTGTATTAGCCACTGTGCAAAATGGTCTTCTCTTTGACTTTCATGAAAATACCTACAAATAAACTAGCAAATAGGTAATTCACAACACGTGAAACAGTCACATAAGAGGAAAAGAATTATCATGGAAATATTCCTGAGTTTTATGATCTACAACTACAGCCATAAGCATTTACTCAGGTCCTACAACACTTGACAAATCTTTATATAGTCCATAAAAAAAACTCGTGCAATACGTTCAAAAACCTAGAGAAAGTTTAATAAGTAAAGTTAAATTGCACTCTGCATTCTATATCACACATCATCAAGGGGAGTAGGTACACTGATAATTTTGCAAAACATAAACATTAGTACACAATGAGCCAGCACCAATTTATTTCTCAGATGCTCTACATATGAGCTTATGATAAAACATTTTTATCCAAAACTACTAAATTTGCAGGGCACATCTGAACGACTTATAAGTCATGTTACCTTAACACTCTCAACCAGACATGTGATCTACATGGGGCATATAATATTTGAGCAGCAATGGAGGCAAGGCATCTGAGTCTCTAACCGGCTAACAAATGCACACTAACACATGTAGAAACTACCCCGTAGATTTTTCTGATGGTTTTTGTTTTTGAAGAGCCACCACCACTAACTTGACTTCTTGGCTAATTTGACAGCCACTTTCCCCTTTCCCTATTACATTAAATTGGCATGGGTTAATTATATATAATGATACATGTTTTAGGTAAGTCTAATGAATTACTTTCTACAATGATATAATATTTCTACTCGAGTTTCATGGTGGTGTGGTTTCTCTTTTTGAGTGAAAGAATAACTAATGAAAATAAATCCCCAAACCAGTCTATACCATACACAGATGGAATGCTTATTGCCTTTCCATTCCTATGTGACTTTACTTTCATACCAAGTACCAGATGTAAAGTCAATTGTTAGATTACTTTCATTACAAATGCCACAGCATCTACAAGAAAAAAAATTATACCCCTTTTCTTTACAAAATTTGATTTCATTATAGACATACCATGTGCTTTTGTTAAAAAACATCACATGAAATGTAAGCATGTTTGTTTCAATTTAATGAACATTATAGAGGTGTGGATGGGATCTTAAGCGGGTTTAGATGTAACCCCAATATCAGTAATGTCACTATCAAATATCTAATAAATTAACTATATACAATAATGAGATTTTTCTTTTATGCTTCATTCTTGGTTAACATTAAGCGAGTTGCCTACAATGGTAAACGCAATATATCTACAGCCCATCTAAACAATGAGATTATATTACAATAATGGGGTCATACAAAAATGTGCGTATATATAAGGCATTGCACAGGGAAGGAGTGTTATGTCCTACACGTCTATTTTGTAAAGAAGCAATTTATTATTTAAGTCTTAATGCAAAACACCTCCATTAGTTCTGAATGATAAGGTTTGAATTTTCAAAATGCAAGTGCACACGTGTCTAGAATGTAAATACACATTTGCATGAGGGAGTGCAGTAATTCATTTTTACCTTACGAACAGGAAATGACTAATAACCAAATTTAATGTACAACATCTCCATTAGCTATGAATAATAAAGTTTAGAATTTCAAAATGAAAGTTTGAATTAATGGGAAGCAGTTGTAAGTGAATATCATTCTGCATGTAGATAGAGCACTTCTAAGGCAAGATAATGATAATGATACAGATGTAGTACACAGTACAATATAAATCTAAGAATGAAATACTTTTCATATATACATGATTTGTAAAGTGCATTATTCAACCTCTTGCCTACTCTAAATGTATATTTATGTGAGATGGACTATTCCTCTTCACATAAATTTTCTCATTGAGTTTTGCAACTCTACTTCAAGGCTGTGCCCTGAGCCTAGATGGTGGCTGAGGTAGCAATGCACGATAATCTTCCCCCACACTTAGGTATTCTAGATATTCAACAGCCATGACAATGACTACACTTTAATGAGTTTTCTGGGAAGGAAACTGAACACCACTTAGAGGAACAAGCAGATAACCCTGAAAACTTGATAATGATCTCTCTTTGGATCATGTGGAGATTGGTTTTATGGTTACTAGCTCTTCCAGCACTGAAAGCTGACCAAGATGAGGCAGGTGTTTCTAGCTAAAGTGGAGGCAGTGTTGCCAGTACCTGCCACATCTTGACAACATTGCATCTGACTGATAGAGCTGGTAATTCTACAAGCATTTATGTCTTTGCTGTTGTGAAACACTTCTCTATGACTCACACTGATTATAACAAAAAAATACTTATTGTTCATTAAAAGATTAAACATAATAATAACCAGTAACCACTTTTTCAGTGTAGGTGAAAATGAATAATAAAATGTGCAGTGGTAACTCACTTAACACACAGGCCTTACTCCTTAACTTTTAAGAACGTTGTGCTCAAACATTAACAAAACTTCTAAATACATTCAGAGTGAATGAAGTGTTTAGACATACTTCTGAAGCGATTTTCTTCATCGTTATTTTATATCTCTGAAATCATAAGGCTAAATAAATTCTTTCAAGACCCTGAACTACTATCAATGTTAAGAGTTACAAAGAAAACCCTAACTAAGAGTTAAGGAGTTGAAGAGAATTTCATTTTCTCACATGAGTGAGTTTTGCAGTATAATGTGAAGGGGAGAGTAAAGGCTACGTATTTCATATCATACTCATCAAAGAACTTTGTTTAATGCCACAGACTTTAAAAATCATTTCACTATTATTCACCAGCAAACTGAGAATCTTGATCATATTTCTCCTCATCATTTTTTATTTGCATAACATGGAGAAAACAGTACACACAGTTGAAACAGTTCAGACCTCCAACAGATATACTGACAAAACATGTCTACTACCATTACACCTAAAGACAGCTATGTAACACTTCAATAGATGCATTTCTTGTACAGTGAGGCTACCAAAGATATTCCCCCTGGAAACATATGTTCAATACTCTAATATTCAAAATTCTTATCCAACACATAAATACCTCAACTTTTTGAAGCACTAATAGCTTCATTCCTTAAAGAGAAGGTCTACCAGCATCACCATATTTGGAAGCAGCCATACATTTTACTGACTACATTTCACATAAAGCAAGAAATCAATGTTTCACTTGTGTGCTTGTACAAAGGAAACGTAGAAATTAATGATGTTTTGAGCGCTACTGTTGTGTCTTCCACATGTAATGTTTAGTAAAGTAACTGGTGTTTAGGCAGTACTGTGCATGTGCTAACTTGCCTTCAGCACAAGACATCCCTGCATAAATATATATCTAGATATACTTCCTTAAGAAAAACTACTGAAATTCAAAAAAATTATCTTTTATATAAAAAATAACAAATGTGTGTATTAAATGAAATATAAAGAGGACATTCAATCATAAAATTTTCTAAAAACAGTTTAGGAATACAATCTTATTTATAAATGTTAAAGAAGCATCAGAAATAAAAAATGTATATATCTTTCACATATTCTATACTATCAATCACAAACAACCAAACTTTTAGTAAAAATCTGAGGCATTTCAGTTGCATAATTACAGAATGTGCAATAGAAGGTTCGCAGACCAAAGAATCTGAAAAGCATTTTCTGAAAGTGGTATCACACTGGATAATTATAATTAGTTATCCAGAATGATACCACTTTTAGGAAATAGAATCACACTGGGCAATCTAAAAAGCAGTTACAAAAATAATGTCCTAAATGCTCAAAAGTAACAGGCTTACTGAATTAAGAAAAGGGAGAATTAAAACTCTCAGCTTTGTCTTAGTGCAGGGGAAGTGGTGGTTATCATAGTCATATAAATATATATATAGAGATCGAGTGTGAGCGAATGTGGCCATTTCGTCTGTCTCCTGGCACTACCTCGCCAGCGCAGGGGGTGGCGATGCTATTTCCAGTGAGGCGGGATGGCATCAGGAATGGATGGGGGCGAGCAAGTATAAATATGTACATGTGTATATGCATGTGTATGTACATGTATGTATATATGTATACATTGGTATGTATATGTATGTACTGTACATATATGTGCATGTTTGTATATATGTGTGTATGTGGGGGGATGGGTTTTTCTTCGTCTGTTTCCTGGCGCTACCTAGCTGACACGGGAAACAGCGATCAAGTATAAAAATATATATATAT
>JAYMFT010406333.1:0-18552 GCA_038088735.1 Panulirus argus | reverse complement strand
CACATCAAGGCCGGGCCCTAATTGAAATATAGAGAGAGTTGAGAAATTGGGAAAAACAGACAGGGAAAGTATTTACTTGGTACTATGCATATAAAAGAATTAACCACTCACTTCCTTATTATGGGGTCTATACTACTATTAGTCAGGTTACATGCAAGGATCCCTCTGGTTCATTATCAAAGGAAGAAAATATAAACAAATAGTATGTATGGCCTTACAACAGTCTCAACTGGAACATGAAGACACTTTGATTTTAGAGCATGTCTGATAAACAGTCTTCCACGACCCTGTGGCGTTGTCACACTCTGATTAGTGGCTACAGCCTCCACTGTACGCTTGAAATTACCCTGAAGTCTAGAAAGAGAAAAAAATATAAAAAACTAACACTACAAATAATTAAAACTATCAAACTGTTTCCTATTATAAATGGTAAAACTCTTTTGTGGCAATAGGAAAAAAATTACTAAAAACTTTGCCAATACAGAAAGTGTGATATAATAAACAGAACATTGCTGAATACCGAACAATTGTTTTAAAGGTAAAAAAAAAAATACTTTTCACTCATAAGCAACAAAAATGCCATATACTGTCAACACTAAATTTCTATGGGCTATGATATGCGGCAAAGTAGTAATATGGCACGAGGTGCTTATCAGGATTTAATTTTCTGTTTTGACATTTGTCTTCCTCTGGAGAATATACATGCCCTCCTCATGTATACAACTATCAAAATGTTGTGAATCAATTCCTGGTTAGCATCTCATGTCTTATTGCTACCTTACTGACTATCAGAATGAACAACATTCATAGTTTATGATACTATTTATAAAGCTATCAGTATTCCATTTGCCTGCTCCTACAGTATTGCAAAATGGCATAACTAGAAGGGTACTCCACAGAGCTCTTGTGTCATCTGCAGTGGAACATAAATACTGGAAGCAAAATATGAATAGGCTGAAAAAGTTTATGAAATACCAAAAATGTTTCAGTTAAGCATGGGCCACTGAATAAAATAAAGACGATGGCCACTTTGTTAACTCTCAGAAAGTTATGTTCTGCCTTAGCATACATGACAACCTGTTGAGTACATGTATTATATTCATGAACAAGCACTCATCCCTCTCAATGAATTCAGTTTAACTGAGAAACATTTGTGAAAAGAATACAAGTTAAACTTATACAATTTGCAAAAAAGTCTGTTATAAGTGTTCACAATAAATCACAAACTGTATTATTAACTAATTAATGCTAAGTATTGAAAATTTTTATTAGGAAAGGTAGGTAAAAGCATTACAATACTGTACAAGAACAATAAAATTTACTACAGCGTCCTGACAACACAACAGATATACAGGTAGTCATCAACTTACGACTGCGATCGGTTCTGACAGAACAGTCGTAAGTCGATCTGGTTGTAAGTCGACCTATGTTATAATTACCTTAGGTATATTATACAGTTTAATGATATCATATTATAATCATCTTTATGTCACATTTTACGAACATTTTCTTTTCTCATTATTGTTGTAACCATTGTATCACCACTGTCTTAGTAGTTATCATCTTTCAACACATTCTACAGTTTTGTTTTTATCATCATGGCCCGACTCTGTCATACGGAAGTGGTCGTAAATCCTGTCAGTCATAAGTCGATGACTACCTGTATAGTAAAAAAAGCATTCTTATCATTAAGTACTCAAATTTTGGTGGTTTCGGTAATTTCACAAGACAGGCAGAGAATGGATGTGAGCATAATAGGCCTTTTCTTTGACTGTTCCTGGCAATATCTCACTAATGCAGGGAACAGGAAACAAATAAGAAAAAAAAAATGAGCACTTTACAGATTAGCCTCAGTGTAAAATCAGAACACCACTGTGACTCCTATACTGAGAAAAAAATTTGCACATTATAAGTTAACCCCAGTGCACAATCAGAACAATACCATTGTGACTGCTATACTGAGATTTCTATTAGTGGATGTGTTTAATGTAATATAATCTGTACTATTTCATGACCAAAAGTAAGATTCTCTCAAAATTATAATCCAGATTAAGTTTCACGTTAAACCTTTTTATAAGCGGCATTCACAAAAAAAAGAAGAAAATAGGTGGTAGAGATGTAATAGCTACAGGGCACACCTACTTATAATTAAGGACATTAGCAAGGAAAAGGCGATGACTGCAGGAGCCATGTGCCCCCTGACAATGCTTTGTGTTGAATTAGAGGTTTCATATAATGAGGTAGTTCCAATCAGTCCTTCATGAATAAGTTTGTCTTGCAAAATATCTGAACTTCCTTCCTGAATGATTTTTGTAGTCAGGTCTCCCTTTTCTTGGACACAACTTGCTGCTTGATGGTTCTTAGCTAGATATTATTTAAAAAGACCTTGGTTGTGGTAGTTATCAACCAAGAACAACCTTCTCCTTTGAATAAGACCTGTTTGATGCTAACAGGCTTTCACAATATAAAATGGCCTGTACTCATCATTCCATGAAAGCTTTTTGAGATACCTATTGTCTACAAGACCACCCCAAGGGAAATACAGAGGCTTCTTCTCTGGCCTTCCAGAATGCCCTTTCACTTGTAGTCATTTTTTTGCTTAATCTTTGTGTTCCAGAGCCCTGAAGACAGAATCTCCCCTTAATCAAAAATCAGATATTATCTTAGGCCCTTTCATTGCTGTTTTGTTAATGAGAATACTGAATCTTCCTTGGACTTTCTCCAGAGCAGTACCATACAGGAACAGAATCTCCCCAGCCCCTGCCAATTATATTTTTCCCTTGAGTCTTCTCTAACATTGCTAACTGTGAATCCTTTTCCTCCCTGACAGAGAAATGATCAACTAGAGTTTATTGGGAAAGTCATGTGGCATTCCCTAAAACAGTATTCACCTTCATGCAACGTGATATGTGCAAACTGTATCTTAGCAACAGTACAGATGGTGACTTTACTTTTCCCAATGGTGCTGTTCAAAAGTTAATTAAGTCAAACCTTTTAAACCCATAACTGTCCGAAACTGTTAACCCTATCTCTTCAAAGTAAAATACAGGGAGGACACATAGCTCTGTCACTCCTAATCTTAAAAAGAATAATTCAAGACAGCTTCAGCGCTCCTTCCATTCTTCTCTTTGAAAGAAGACCATTACTGCATCCAAGCTTGCCTCACCAGAAGTAGTAATGCCCTTTCAAGGTAACATTTTCAGGGTCTCTGATAATGTTTCTTCCCAGTCAGGGGTTAACTCTAAAACTTAAAATTATTCTTTTCATTCAATAATTGGGTATATCTAGTGTTTAAGGGGTCTGGGATGGGGTTGAAAACCTGAAACCCATCAAGGAAAAGTTTACGACAGTCCTTGACTTGGTTATTACAGGAATATGAGCAAAGGTGCCAGGCAATTCTACCAACATTCCTTTACCTGTCCAAAAAAGGGAATCAAACAGAAAAGAATGAATTTGGATCTGTCTTTTCTAAACATCCACATACAAAGGCACACATTCAACATGACCTTATGGTTAAATAACTGGACTATAAGCCCAGACCCTAAGGATGCTTACTGGCACTTTGCAATAATTCCCAGGTGAAGGTTTTGGCATTCAAACTGGTGCAGAGACCTGACAATTCAAGGTGACAATTCAAGGTACAAGACAATCACCATACACAGATCTGCCATAAATTCTCTTAAACAATGAAATATCAGGCAAGAATTGAAAGATGCTCACTAGTACATTCCAATGAGTTCCAGTATGAAGTTTTTTCATTCAATTGGTGCACAAACCTAACAGGTCAAGGTGGTGCCAGACAAGAGTATAGTCCTGGACACCTTAGTTCTCAGACAGATTCTTACAAAGCAAAAAATACATTGGAAAGCTCAGACTGGCATTTTGTCTATCTACAAAGTATTCTAGTGCTGTGATCGCCTTAAGATCCCAGTCCTTGGTATCATAGCATTAACTAGGAACTTTAAGGGAAGTTCAGTCTTGCTACCCTGTCCAGTATGTGGAGAAGCTGCAAACCAAAGGGTTACTTTCTGAGTATATAGATTCTTTCCTGAAGTTGGCAGAGATCTTCTACAACACTTCTTAGAATCTTCTTAAATCTTTAGCTGGCAGACCTTTGTAGAGGACCTTCAAAAACTTTTGCACATGGAACCTTCAGCAACTTCTTTAGTGATTTTGACATGTTTCTAATCAGGAATGAGTCTTATACACTTCAGACAGTCATGTGAATGGGGACCCTTGGATGGGATTTAAAGTCCTGTCTTTTCAAAATTATGAAGTTGTTGACTCCATGCAGAGTTTTCATCTTCCACAATGTTCTGAGGTTGGGTGTGGCCACATGGTGAACATGGTTTTTGAAAAACCCTGCCTTTCTTTCTGTAAGTGGAAAAATTCCTTTCCCGGCTTGTCCAGGGGCCTTTTCTCCAAGCTTCTAATCTCCAAGGAGTATGCTGTCTGGGTAGATACCTCATCAAGATCAGACACAATGTCAAGATATATCAATAGGAAGGGAGGATTTCAACTGGTTTCCTCCTAGAGAGTGACATCTCAAGTGTTTTTTTTTACCATCAAAACCAATGCATTACATTTGACTTATTTTTCTCCAGTATTAGATGGAAGGGTAGAGGAGACAGATGTTCTGTCCCTGGTTGGAATTTTTAGAACCAGATTTATCTCCTCCCAGAGTTATTCTTCTAGGAAAGGTTGTTCTCAAACTAACCAGTTTTGGGGGGTATATTTAAAGCTGACATTCCCTAACTGGAACAAACACCATGGTGCCAGACTCCTCTAGCTATGTCATTAGCTCAGTTTCTAAACTACCTCAACTTTGTTACAGGACCTCAACCTTAAGTCCAGGAATCTGATTCTGCATGTATGGATTTTCCTAAACTTCTACTTTACAGGCAGATGTTTGAAGAACGTTAAACACATGATATTTAACATAATACTAACCCTTTACTCAAGTCAGTACCAATCAGACTGAAAACATTTGTTTTCTTTGAAATATGTAACATCCTAGAAATTACTTTTCCCTAATTTAGAATTCTCTTCTAACCTAGAATAAGGTTAATAACACTAATGCCTCTTAAAAGTGCCATTCAAGAAACCATATCTCTGGGTTAAAGCATTTCTAACAAACCCTAGCTGGGATAAATTTCATCCTTTCTTTTGCAGAGACCAGCTGCCTCTCTCAACAGCATAAATGAGAGCTCTTATTAAGTCTAAGTTCTTTCACATCTTTATAAATTTTCTTACAATCTAGCTCTTCAATGCCTTCTTATACTGTCCTTATAAACTTGGGCTCTGGGAAGAAAGTGAATTACAAGCTATGTCCCAACATAAGATCTTGTCGTTAAGGACAATCTCTTGTAGTTTTAGATAAAACCACACCTTTAGTTTTTTGGCTTACAAATAAAAAGTATTACATCTACAAACAGACTTTTTTGAATCCACTCTTGGGAGTTTCACCAAAGAATCACGCCTTAAGCCCAGCTGATTCTCTTACAAGTCCTTTTGGACTCCGTCAAAGATTACCATGAGGACTATTTATTTGTACACTCTGGTCCTTGAAACCCCCTCTTGGTAGGATATATATTTCTATGTGGATTAAGAACACCTTCTGTTGGCTGGGCTTTACAGTGGAACAATGTGAGAAAGACAATCTTTACTTCTGCCTTCCTTAGAAACCTTCCATTGGAGGAAATTTAGTCAACGGGTCACTGGAACAAAAAAAGAACTTACACTTAGTCATTAAAAACATCAAATGAAAAGGACATCAACTTGATGTCTTAGATGCCCAGTAGCAGTTACAAGATTACAACACTGTAAGTAAAAACATTATAAAGCAAAAGTCATCAGTACCACATATCAACACTGTAAACAAGTGACTGATGTGGACTGATAGACAAAAGACATCACTTGCATCTACATACCAGTGATGTCATACATCTGGGTGGGTCACTGGAAGGTTGGAAGATCTCTACAAATGAAAATTAGCAAACCTAATAGGTATTATTATGGTTAAAGTATGTAAAACTTTGCTGGATACACTTTATTTAATAGGTAAATAGCATATGACCCTCTATGAGAAAGTGCTTCCTTTGCTGCTCACATAGCATCATCTAGAGGTGAAAAAATTTATTCAGGTCTTTATAATAATAAAAATAATAATAAAATACAATATTCCACAATACATTACCCTGCTGATGTATGTGCAGTTTTTTCCACCCATGACCAGTAATCTCGTTTAGTAAGGCCAAATGCAGAGTGGACAGCATTGTTTAATCCTTTACGAAAAATGGCTTCTAATACTTGACACAGAGGAAGAATAAAAGGTTGCGTGTCCAATACAGGTCCATTAAAGCTTGCCTTAGTTGCTTCAAGGATATGACCTGTAAAGAATAAACAGGTTAATATCTTCATTAAGTAGGAGCCTCTGAAAACACCACTAGAGTTGCCCTCTGCCAGTAGCTTCTTAAGGGTGAGGCACTGAAGGCTAAGAAGCAGCACAGGAGTTCAACGGTTATGGAGACTCTTTTGCCGTGACCACCCCCTTCAGGGAGTTCCCAAAGGGAATGGGCAACAGAGGTTTATATAGAGAGAATTGTAGAATATCTTCAGCACCAATCCTTACAGAATACTCCTTTAATCTTAAGTACTTTAATGATTACAAATACAGTGCTGTAGGCAAAAAGGAAAAGAATTCCTCTGGCTGCAAAGAGTGATGCTTATCATAAAATGGAAAAAGGAAAAAAAAATCATATTCTCTTTATCTAATAATATTATTTGTTTTTACTTAACAGTGCAACATAACTCTCTTGAAACAATTTCTTCTATATGTTCTACCCTTTGATAATTTCTTGTAAAACACTAGTGAATCAAATCAATTTTAATAATGCCAAGATTTTATACCTAGGAAATGGAATTAGAGATGTTTTTCTTCATAATAAAAGTCATTTTCCCTACATAACAATAACATGAGCTTGATATAGATTATAAGAAAGTTTCTATGGTACTCAAAATTCAGACAACAAAATAGGCAAATGGATGCAAATATACATTTGGGCATGTAGGAGAATGAGCTTACTTATTTTTGTAAATGGAAGGAGGAGCTTTATATTAATGAAGCCCCAACACTTTAAGTCTATTTCCATCATAACAACTTTTGAATTTCCTAATGATAATACTATTTATCTATTTATATTTATAATACTTGATTGCTGTTTCCCACGTTTATGAGGTAGCACCAGGAAACAGACAAAGAAAGATCCATTCACTCACATACACACATATATACATACATGCACATATATGCACAATACGTACATATACATACCAACATATACATATATACATACATAAACACACACATGCATATACACATACACACAAGTACATATTCATACTTGCTCGCCACCATCCATTCCTGACGCCATCCCACCCCACAGAAAATAGCATCGCCACCCCTTGCGTCAGCAAGGTAGCGCCAAGAAACAAGACGAAAATGCCACATTCGCTCACACTTAGTCTCTAGCTGTCATGTGTATTTAGCATTTATGGGATGGCCTAGATTAGGGCCTTAGCTGCCCGTGCCATCTCAGCTAACATAAAAAAAAAGTATTATGTTAAACAAATCTAACAAGGATTCTATGGATGCTTCAGGAAGATGTTTTAACTTACAGAGGCAATATCATCTCCTTCATACAAAATGGTTCATTATAGTCTTCTTCCTTACTGGAGGAAACAGACAGGAGAAAGGCCACTCTTTGCCTAATTTCTTGAAAATCCCTAGCACATCTGCTAACACTAGACACTGACATGAAATTTTCAGCAAGAATATCAGCTATTGCAGAAAGGTTAATTACTTTAATAACTTGATTACTAAACTTTTTGCTGCATCAAGTGGATGCAATTTTATTCCTGTTGATAAGGCAACTGGACTTACCATATGGCTTTAGAAACACTTTACCCTTTAATATAGCAAGTAGAAATACCCCTCACATCCTTGAAATGCCTGCCAGACCTTTGTGCATGCTGCCATCTGTGAGAAACACAGCACTCAATGTTTGTACACAGATGCTAGCTGACCAACCACACAGAGTTGATTTCTCATTTCCTGTGTTTTGATGTTGGTTTTATTGATTTATTGTAAGTAATATCTTACAAGCATTCAGTATTAAAGCATCTAACTTCTGATATTTTGATATAAGCTGCTAAAATGACCACATATGTCAGTATTCAATGTTCATAGTTTTTGCATTCCATCAAACCCCATGTGTACAATGTATGGGCTTAGAATATTATTTGCAAGCAAGTTACAGACAACGAAAATGTTGAAAATAATGGTGCCATAAAACATTGCAAATAAATCTCATCTGAATGAACAGCTTAACATAAAGATATGACTTTTCAAAAATCAAACCCAGACAGTGGAAGAACAAGTGCAAATTGAAAAGAGTGAAGTTGTACCTTCCGAGGGACAAATAAATCCTCAGGTATCTCCTCTGCGAGATAAAACTGTTTATTCCGTATCTGCACTGCATCATCTGGATTTACATGAAGAGCTGATGCTACAGCTTCACAAGCCTTTTCGGTGTCCCCTTCTGCAAACATAAAATTAGTACAATTTCATTTATGATATATGAACTACTTGAATACAGCTTTCCAATTTTTTAAGCTACCACAGCTATTTCATTATTACTGAGTTTGTAACAATGATTAGAGGTTAATGCAGTGTAAGTTGTCAGAACTGAAAGTTGAACAGAATTATCAAACAAAATTGTATTTAATTGGCTTTTCTGAGGGAGAACTTATAAGAAATTGGCTTTGGAAATAATGAATTTGACTAGATTATGTCTACTCCATCTAAAGTTAATGTGCATGAGTTAATGAGAAAAGACACCATCACATGATAAGAAATGGAATGTACAAATGATAGACACTCATATTCAAAGGAGGTATTGGAAACAAAGTTAAGTAATTATTAGCAGAGCAGTGAAGAGCATTATTAGTTGTGTATGGTAGAAGATGGAAGAGAACCCTAGGAAACACAAGTGATAACTGGATTGAAACGAAAGGCCCATCCATCATCAATTACAATGAAGAAGCAATTAGAAAGATAACCAGAAACTGGCTTACAGAGCTTAGAAGGAAAGCAAAAAGACTAAAGTTTAAAAATCTGATGCATGTTTGATACTATCAAAATCCTTACAAATATCTGGACCATTAAAAGATTCCCCAATATTCCTAACAGAGAAAAACCAGATATTAGTTAGATATGAAATGAGAAAATACCACTATCAGATGTCACTTTATGGAAGCCATACTCATGATCAGAGGACTGAAAGTTTCAAGTGTTTAACTACATTGGAAATAAGCAATTCAATGATTTTTCAAATAATAAAAGTCAAAGCTATAAGACAACTTGTCAAAGAGTTACAGTATGGCACTAAGATGATATGAAACATACAAATTCATACAGACTACTACAGAACAGCCCTATCCCAGCCATACTGAACATCAACAATTGAATAATTAAGTGAATACTAACTTCCATTATAGAATTTATGTTGAAAGTGTTCAACATTCCCCATTTTACAGTCCCCACATACTGTTGTATGTATTTCTATATATTATCATCCTTTGGCCACAGGTAATTCAACAAATCATTACTCATCATTATAATTATTTCAGCTCCTTCGACCACCCTGCAGCTGGCCTAGAACCTTGCCAGGATCATTTTAGGGCTCACGTCAAAAAATATCATCTTCACAACACACTCAACTTCACTAAACTATATTTCACTACATTCTTATCTTTAGTAAGTTACACCTTCACTTCAACCTAATCTTCACTAAACTGTAATCTATCCACACACACTCACAAATATTAACTACATCCTCATTATCACTTACATCCACTACATATTTATTTTTCATTGCACTTTTTTTTTAATGTTGGAGGCTCCAGTCACACACAAAATTCCACATCAACAACCACACAGTAATTAACTGCCGAGTATTATATGGTCAAGATAATGGAGGGTGCACACATGCTCTTAGGAGCAAAAACCAAAGTAATACCTACAGAGGAAGGAAAGGGAACGAATACTGTGACATCTACACTGCACCATCATCTTCACTATACCTTCATCTTGTGAACCCCTCATTTTCATTACCTCCTATTGTCTTTACATATTATCTTCATAATATCTTCAGCCTCACTAAGCTGTATTCAAAACAAGCCTTCAATGTAGCTTGGATCATTTTGAGTTTGCTATGCTCTTCTTCAGTACACTCTCCTTTCCACAATATCCATACTTCAGCTAACCATGAACCAAGATTTAATCATTTTGTATTCACTATACTCTTCTTCACGGCACCATCATCTTCAAGGTAATGGCTACCACTACTACAGTGCCGGCAGAAATAACTGGTGTGATAGAGCCTGCGCCGGTATTTTTCACCCATTTGTATCACACCCCCAAAACATGACTCTGAAAAGATGAAAAATACTGGGGCATCTCATGGACGTTGGTTGGGTGGGGGGGAACCCCCAGGGTAGCAACAGGTGGCAGTCAGTCTGCCTGGAAATATTGTAGTGGGTCTATGTACTTTTTTGTTGTCCCACTGACATCCGCTTTTTTACCCTACCCACATGTGCTTTGTGGTGGGTTTGTGCTGCAATGCCTGGCCTTAAGAACTTATCTAAAGAGGATATTGATGCTACTGTACCATTGTACAAGACAGGGAAATGAAATAAAGAAATAGCAGAAACTACAGGGCTGACACTAACAAAGTGTGCAAAGATGGATGAAGTGCTTCATTGACAGTGGTGGCACTGACATGCCTACCCAGAAGAAACAACCTGGACAACCTCGTATCACTTCCCAACACACTTTGAAGATTATCCTACATCAAGTAGACAAGAATCCATGTATTTCAGCACAACAGTTTAAAGAAGACAATCTTAGGCTACTTGGTCATGTGTCTGTACATACTATTCACAGCCGGCTTTATGATGACTTGAAATTCAAAAGATGTATGTCTTGCAAGTAACTACTTCTGCTGACAGACTGCCAGCGCAAGAACAGACTCACATTTGCCAAGAAATATTGGCAGTGGGATGACGAAAAGTGGAAAAAAGTGTTGCAGTCTGGTGAGGCCACATTTGATGTTACTGGCAGTCATAGAGGCATAGTGTACTGGAGGCCTGGTAGTGACCCATATGACCCTAAGTACATTCAATCAACTGTAAAATTTCCAGACTCACTAATAGTTTGGGGGACTTTTGGCTATAATGGTGTTGGAAGTCTTGTGTTTCTACCTCGAAATGTGACTATGAATCAGATTCGATACCTGGAGCTGTTGTGTGATGAATTACCTGACTGTTTTGAGAAGAATGGATGTGCTATCTTTATGCAAGATGGTGTACCATGCCACACTGCTAAATTAATATGAGACTGGTTTGCAATTTGTGTTGTGACATACATTCAGGACTGGCAAGATAACTCACCTGACTTTAACCCTATTGAGAACTTGTGTTCGATTATAAAGTCACAGTTAAGTGGTCGGGATACATACAGCATTCCTAAGCTCCAGGCTGCCATCCATGATATCTAAGACAACCTTGACCCTACATACCTTCAACAACTTGCCGCATCTGTTCCCAAGTGCCTTCACGATAGTATTAAGGCCAAGAGACATCATACAAAGTACTAGGGGGGGTGAGTACCTGTTTTATCTTATTCATTGATACTTTAATATGATATGTCACACTGTAAGTAAGGTGCACCAGTTTTTTTTCACCAGCACAGTATATCCTTATCTTAACTAAGCTAGGTTTAAGGATGGCAGGGAACTCATACATTTCACTACACCCTCATCTTCACAATAATCTTTTCTTTTCTAGTTTCACTAAGCTAAGTCCAAGGATGGCAAAACTTTTTCCACACACAAATACACACACACACACTGGCCTCCATGGTGAAGTGGGTAGTGTTACTGACCATGAGTTATCACAGCCTGACTGCAGTCAGGCCTACCTGAGATTGCACTCACATGGGTAGTTTCACAAATTATGTGCTTATTAGCAAAAAAGGAGATTACAGAGAAAGCCAGAGGCACAGGAACTGATGGATGCAACATGGATTGCTATTGATTTAGAAAGATTAGTCAACCAAGAGCTCAATACATGCAAATCTTTGATAATTTCTGAGGGGATGAAAACATACAACAGATACAGACAATAGGGGAGAGAAAAAAGAATGCTCATTAAAGGTTTACTAGAGGCAGTAGAAATAAAAGATCTAATCTTTTGATAAAGGAAAGAAAAATTGGTGGTTATAATCAAGACATAAAGGGATGACCAGCCAAGTGTGATTTGGAACATCTAGGCAGGAAGTTCTTAGACAGCCTAAGAAACTTAAAAACAAGGTGGAATTCAATAAGTGTTCATTAAAGATTATAGACCAAGGGAAAAGGGGGAAAAACAAATAATACTGTCAGAGGAAAAAAAGTAGAAGATGCCAAATGAGGCAGGAGGACATACCACCCCCACTGCCACTAAAGAGAGGTCACAAATATTAGGCAATGGTAATTTTACACTTAAAGCATTGTATACAAGTGCAGAAAGATTAATAGCAAATGGTAAAGAACTGGAAATTAATGATCACACAAAGGAAAATGCACCTGATTTTGTTGTTTTAGAGACAAAGCTTACCATAGAGATAAGATTTCACCTTTTCTGTTGCTTGATTTGTTGTTTTAGAGAAAAAGCTTACTACAGAGATAAGATCTCACCTTTTCAGTCAGAACAAAAAGACACAGGAGAACTGGCTCCTCTAATAATATATGGTCTTTACTTTCAGAAAACAGTATTCAAAAGATACATAATGGGAAGAGTAATTGTGGGAAGAAGTGCACAGTGGTATTGATAATATACAATCCTCTGTAGAATTTTAAGAATCCAGAAAAAATGTAGGATGATACTTAAAGCAGTAAAACATGCATTCTCAGAGAAGGTAAAGCACTGATAATGGGGTAGTTCAATTCTAAGGAGACAGATTGGCAGGATTTGAATTTTGACTGAGAAACAAGTACCATGAGTGTGTGCAGGAAAATTTCCAGTGAACTCACTCCACACTAGCATGGCTATTGATAATAAATATACATTGATTGGAAAAAGTCATCAATACTGCTTAACTTTGACTTTGCAGTATATGAAGACGTTAAAAGAGCAAAAGATGAGACAGAACTTGAAAAGGAAATATAATCAGGAGATTAAAATGTGGAAACTACACAGAACTTAACATTTGTCTATGGTAACAAAGACTGGGAAATGGAGTTTAGTAGCCAGCAACCAGGGCATTGGGATGAAAGGTTCTATGAAATTTACAATGAAGGAGCAGAAACATATAGAGAGAAAGTTAAGAATGAGGGAAAAATAGCCCATTCGCAGATGTTCAAAAAAGGAAGCATTAAATGCAGTGGTGGAGATACAGGCGAAGCCAGCCAGTTTATGCAAAGTATAACACAGCAAGGAATGAGTACTGCTGGATAAGGCAGAACGGGCATCAGAGATATAGATAGATAGATATAGTGGCAAGGCTAGTGAAAATCTAAAACTTTTCCATACATTCATTAGGAGTATAGTGTCACATAAAGAGCAGCAAATCATGTTTAAGGGATTCATGGGAAAAAATAATTGAGGATAATGTTAGGATAGGTGAGTGACTAAATAACATGTTCAAATTTGTTTACACAGTATAATACACTACAGCCCCAACACTAGTGACACAGGAAGGGGAGAAGGCTTTACAAAACACAAGAAATATCTAGAAAAGACTTGAGCCGAATACTAAAGGGTCTTGACCCATTCAAGCTCATGGTTCTCATGAAATTTCACCATATGTGCTGAGGATGTGTGCTGATACACTAAGCAGACCAGACCTCTATTCAAGATGTTGCTGAAGAAAGGCAATGTGCCAGGTGAATAAAAAAGGGTGAATAAAATATGGCATCCTTAATCATTTATGCAAATAATCAAATCAATAATGAACCTATACTGTACTGTATGTTCCTTGATATTTCACCCGTGGTTTCATTTGAAATTTATAAGCTGAGAAATCTATTTCAGAATCATAATCTTCCTTTACCTCATCTAAACCTGTTGTCATGTAGGTTCCACTATATAGTTTTTCAATGATGCTGCATTTTCCAAGAATACATTTCCAACATAAATCATGGGATATCTGTGCATAAGAAAATCAATTACAGCTTGAAACTTCAAGATCTTGTCATGTACTTTTTTCTAATCCTAAACAAAAGATGAACCCATACCCTAAGGCTCATAAAGCTCTTTCACAATCTTATTTTCAGCAAGTTTCTACAATATTCTTACTCTTGTCATGACTGCAAGCATAACATGCTTACATTTCACAAGATCCAGAGAGAAGCAACCAAGAAGGCTGAGCTGAAATGACAGTTTGAAAGATACACAGCTATCTTAGAGGAAAGAAGAGAAAGGAGTAATCTGAAAACAGCCTTTGAATTCCTGAACCAAGCGGATGATGCAGACAGTGAACAGAACTTCACAAGCATCAGTACCAGAGTTATCAGAAGCTGAGGAAGAGGATGGTTTAGAAAGATGAAAAGAAATACTCATTTATCTTAAGAGTAGAAGATAGTTAGAACAGACTAAGAAAAGAGAGTGAGACTTCTAGCTTCTTCCAAAGATTCAAAAGTCACAAAAAGTACAGGAGACAAAACCCCACAAGTTTTAAAGCTCTATACCCGTAATGTAAAAAAGGCAATTGCAAACAGGTTATTACAAAAAGTTATTTTATTATTAGCCTCACTACACTCATTGATGGGCAGTGAATGCCAGTGATCTTATATTTCAATAAGAAACCCCCACAAGTACCGAAAAGTTGAAAAAATAGCAATGAATTGGCTAGGGAAGCACTGCTGCACACACTACACATGCTGAAAACATAGAACAGAACCAAAACAATGGGCAAGTAGCAATATATGCAACCACAGAGCCAAACAATGGAAAGATGAGTCTTTTAACCAAGATCAATGTCACACACTTCAGAAGATTTGAAAAATGCTTGAAAATATGTAACATTCTGAAATCTTGCCAGTTTTAGGTAGCTGCTGACTTTAGGCCAGATTACTGAGGTTCCAACTGTATTATCAATACAGTATAAAAACCTGCAGAAAATATTTCACTTACCTTGGTAGTATGAATATTGCAGATAGTTGAAATATGAGGCAAAGAAATCATCATCTATTTCCCCATATAAATTACTCAGTTGCCAGATGCATCTTCTCTTACAGCGGAGAGTAAATGTATAGTGGTCTGCAAAAGAATTACTGCACTCACTACAGGTTCTAGTTTAACCTAAGAAAACTGAATCACTATTTCAGCCATCTAGCAAGTGCAAAAATTTTGCTAAATGCAAGTAAATGTGTCTCAACTAAGGGATTTAACTATACAAATGCCATCATGGCTTAAATAACATTTAAGTTACAATACAGCTAAACAATAACAAATGTACTTCCATTAAAATGTGAAAACAGCTGATAGCTTCAGCTACAAATACTGTTTAATTCAACTGTGCTTAATACTGGATTAACTGGCACTACAATTATTAAGCAAGTACTCACTTGCAACTGATGAAATGAAGTCAGGGTGCCACCCTTGGTCAAATGGCTTTTCACACAAGTAACGACACTCTTCATAAGCCTTGTAGAAGAGAGACAAACTTTTTTCCATGTGGGTAATTGTTGCTTTGTAATCAGCCTTATTATAAGCTGAATTCCCTAATATGTACTCCTTACCATATTCCTGAAATTTCACAAAGAAAATCTTAGCAAAATGTGTGATGCAAGGTCAAATGCATGAGTCTAATAAATAAACCTCCTACATGGAAATCTAAATCAAAACACAAACATAAGTCATAATAAAAACAGTGTACTGCATAAACATAAATGTACAATGTACCAACCTTAAGTTCCAAATTAAGAACATTTTCAGCCTCAATGACACCCTCACGCAGGTAATATTTCAAGTTGTCCATCATGACCTCATGTTCTGGCTGAACTGCCAACACAGTTGCTGCTGCATCTGCAGCTTCCTTCAACATGCCTAACTGAATAAAAAAAAAAAAAAGTTATTTTAACGAATATCATTTTAAACATATAAACATATAATTCTAAACAAAATGAAGCAAGTGTAAGCAACATTCATAAAACCAGAAAAGGTACCTACAAGAATTAATATAAAAGCTCTTTTGGAAGGTTTGACTCTACATGATGAGTATAGAAAACTTCCAAATATTGTCTGAGGGATGATATTGGGTAACTTTTAATATTCATACAATTAAGTTTGAAATCTGAAATACCCTTTCCCTCCAAGATGGTATCTCGGGGGCATAAGACAAATCTCTAAAGGAATATCAGGTATGATGCTTACACTCTGCCTGTTTGGTGGGGAAACTGGCTTTCCCAATTTGCTGCTATCCTTTCACACCAGAGAGCAGTTGCTTACCAGATCCAGACTTACCCTGAGCCAATCATAGACCATCAAAAAAATGACATTATTGAAACACTGGCTTTAGGTCACAGAAAGCTTACTTTCTAGTGGACACAGGCATCAACCCAAAAGCACTTACAGTTTGCACAAAATATTTTGAAGAAAGGAGAGGGAAAAAAAAAAAATTTACATTTCAAAACCTACATTTCCCTGCTCTGCAATTTGCCTCATGAGCATGAAAGCATACTCACATAAAAGTGGAAAGTTTAGAAGAAACTTTTCAGATACTGTGACTAACCACCAAATCCAAGAGAGTCAGAGATTTGCAGGAGCCTAGCTATCTGGCAGTGTGCAGCCAAAATACCATCCATCCAAAAAAAAATCCACATCCTGGACTCAGGACATTCTGGGAGATAAAAAAAACCATGGAACTATGAGTTACTTGCTCCTATGAAAGAACTTTATATCTTTATCCATGGGGCTGCCTCTAAATAACCATCTGATGAAAGGAAGCTATCTTTGATTACATGCATCAGTACAAACCACCAAAGAGATTATTGAAAGTTTGCAAACTAATAAATCAGGAAGTTCCCAGAGAAATCACAGGAAGTTTTGAAACTAAATAATGAAGAAGTTCCCAAAAACTGCTCTTGACAGGTATTGCTTCCTGGTGGAAAGGATTAGTTTGCCCAGACAGTAATGTTTTGGCCTACATCCGTGCCATGTCACTGCTCAAGAAGTTCCTCTTGTTGATGTCAAGATACCAAAGCCAAGAACAAAAAGGCAGCTGCATAGTCATCTCACTATAAACAATCTTTCTTCAAACTCCAACCATTTTCACTCTTAAAACAGTAATCCCATTCTACATCCTTTCACTCATATTTTGGGCCTGTGAAGTGTCTCAGAACTGGGAATCAGTAACATGGTTACACTCAACAATTCAAAACTGCATTTGCTTCTCATACCTCTTTCTAGCTATCATCAATTCATGCTACTGAATTTCAAAACACTACAATTCATCACTTTCATACACATTTTTGGTATAACCATTTCTTCCACTCTAACCTGGAAACTCCACCTAATGGACATCACAATATCTGTTTCCCAAAAAGCTAGGGGTGTTGTGTAAGTGCCAAAATTACTTTTCTTGTGAGTAGCTATTCCACATATACAAGAATCTTATTTGGTGAGTAGCTATTCCACATATACAAGAATCTTATTTGCCCCTGCATGAAGTACTGCTCATACATCTGGGATAGCTCTTTTTCCACCTCCCTTTTATCCAGAGAGCAATCAAAAAGGCTTCCACCTTCCTAACTCTCCTGCTACCACCTCCCTGCAAATCCCTTTCCATCCACTATACTATTGCTGCCCTCTCTGTTTTACTTTGGCTACTGCTTCTAGGGGATTTCTGCATGGGTCCCAGCCACTAAGGCCTGGACCTATGGCATATGACTGGATGTTGCTTCCCATTATTTGTGTGTGGCGACCAACCACAGAGAGGGTTGACCATTACAATACCTCCTTTCCTCAAACAGCATGACTGTGTAATTCTCATCCTTTTCTCATCATTTCCACTTCTTATAACCTTTCCATCTTTAAGAGTCATGTCTACACACTCATGAGAGGTAACATATCAAATTCTTTTATATTCTTTTCTCATACTTTTCATGTTATGTTTTAACTTTGATAGCTATGATTTGGGCATGTTAATGCTTGTGCAGTATTGGTTACAAAAAAGAAAAAAAAAAAAAATGTGGAGTAGTGGTTAGCGTCCCTGACCATGACGCATTCATGGTTCGAATCCTGGTTATGGCAGTCAGTCCACAGTCAACCCAGATGTTCATCCACCTCTAGGGCTTGGTCGATAAAATGGGTACCTGGCTCAGGGCTCAGGCTACAGTATATATATATATATATATATATATATTTATTTTATTTATTATACTTGATTGCTGTTTCCCGCGTCAGCGAGGTAGCGCCAGGAAACAGACGAAGAAAAATACCCCATCCCCC